>VXAL01006007.1:6159-28065 GCA_013399475.1 Chauna torquata | reverse complement strand
TTGGTTCTGTATTTTAAAAAAAAAAAAAAAAAAGCCTGGAAAAGTTTACGGTCTACAGAAGTAGGGAAAGAAAACAGTAGCTAGCACACAGACCGCACTGGGAGAGATTGACTGCTCATCAAATAAGAGAAAAAGAGGCTAGAGATGCCTGCTATTTTAAACACCCTTCCGCTTCTGTATACTGCAGTCTTTGCTTCTTGACAGACTCTTTTTTTCAGGTCATCTTTTCATATTCTTGTGACTCTTCATCACTAATAAGAGGATAGAGCTGTCTTTCAGCACAACTTTACAGTTGCATTAATTCCGATTTGCTGCTAGGAGTCTTTGGGTAATATCATCAGTTAAAGCCTAAATTGTTTCACGGTGAGTCAGAAGATACTTGAAATCTTGCAGGGTAGTATCGCCTACATTAACTATGTTTTAGTATCTGAGTAAGCCAAACCAAGTTACTAAATACTTTTGTAATCTGAGCCTGTTTAAACTCGAAATACTCCTGTTCGTGGTTAATCATCTGCATTAATGTTTGTATTGTAACTTGTCCTTGGTTCATGTGCCACTGAAATGACAGCCCTTTGATAAGAGTAAAATAAAGGTTATTTAATAGAACTGTACTTCAGAGCGAGAAAATGCTTGAAAATAAGCAACCAGTTCACTTTCTAGTTTTTTTGTTTTGTTTTTGTTTTTTGCAAGTAGTGATGACAAATGAAGGTGGGAGTTTTTTAGATGGAGCTAACTAAATGTACCAGTCATGTAACTGACTGCAAAAATACCTACTGGGCAGAAGTGCACCACTTGCTGAGAATAGGAATTCATGTATGTACAGTAGCATTGGCAAGCACTTTATTCTGGTGACTGCTGACTAACATGGCTGCAGAGACCAGTTTTGCTAACCGAATGCTGCATGATTAAAAACAATAATTTGTCATCTTCTAGAAGAAATCCTTAAAATAGAGCCAGTAGTGCCTTTTTTAACGCAGCTCCTTTGGTAATGAGATGTGCTATGTGAAATGTAAAGGGTGGATTCCCCAGTACAAAGTTACTTTCCTGACTGGAGAAGTGTTTCTATCTTTGTTGCGTAATTTAAAAAAAAAAAAAAGTAGAATATCTTTTTCGTATATTTGAGACAGATCACAGAAAACTTAAATGCTGCACATTACAAAATTTAGTACAATGTGTTGAAAGGTACAGATTGTGTTTTCCAACTGAAAGATATTTCAAACTGTTTTTTCCTAAAGCTGAAGTGTATTTGAGAGCATTTGAATTTTTTAAGTAGTGAAAAATATTTGTCAAAAAAACTTATTTTGCCTTGTTTTAATAAAAAAATATATATATCTGGTCTGGGCTTGCTTATTGTCAAAACCTGCTTTTTGAGATCACTTTCTTCTTGAAATGAGCATGAAAGCATTGATTGCTTTGTCACGTGAACCTTATTGATGATGAGAAATGGGTCCTTCATGACATGAGAAATTGTGTCCAAGCTCGGTATTTCTGCATCACTGCATAAAAAAAAGAATGGATGCTGGAATTACTATTTCTCACTCTGATGTTGCAAATTAATCCGTCTGACTTTTCAGTATGGCTCTGTCCAAATGGAAGAGCTTGCAAAATGGAGTCTTATATCCTTAACAGGGAAGATTGGACTTGCTGTTCTGTTGTTTGGCAGAACTCTGAAAAAGTGGCTTTGGGGAAAATGATGTTCTATTTCTGTTTGCTCTTCTGTTTCCCTTTAGCAATTTGAGACATTATATAGCCTAAAATTTTAGGCTGAAGGCCTTGTGGAGGTGGCATCATTGGAAATTAACATTTTGAGAGAAGAATTTTTATAATTGGTCGAGACTTCTTTATGGTTTGGTTGTGTATGCCAATTTTTAAAGACCCAAATGTGTTTTTCAATGTATGGCAGTTTGAATTCCTGACAGAAGACTCAAAATGTGATTCCTGTCATTTAGAATTAATCAAATTAATTAGTCAACTTCATTATTCCTAACTTCTACTGTATATAATTTTGATTTAAAAAAAAAAAAATCTGGACAATAACTTTTGGGGGCTAGAACATATGCTGTCTCTTGGGATATGCATTTGAAAGGTATGAATCCAAAAGACAAACAAAACAACTGTTCTCTTTTCTTGACATCAAAAAAAAGAACTCCAAGCTAGTCTTCCTAGTTCTTCAGTGCTCGGTTAGCTTAATCACCAAAATCAAGAAAAACCTTCCTTTTTGCATTAAATTATATGCAAAGAAACTGACATAAGTTGCCTTATTTCGTTTCTCATTACTGGCAGATAGAGAAACACCATATAGGTTTTACAGTGAATTACTGTTGGTTGGTAGTAAATGCAGGAGTATTTACTTGAGAATTTTTTATCATGAAATTATTTACAATGACTAGGAAAATCTTCATTTTTAGTGTAGTTGCTTTCTAGAACCAGTGCTGTGGCAAATTCACATGGTGCAGAATGTAGACCTGCATCTTTTGAACGGTATCTCCATTGTCATACAGCTGTAATTGTACAGTGACATGTAGAAAACAAAAGACCATTTTTGATTGCTACACACAACTTATCAGCTACATACTGGTGTGCCAACTAATTTCACTTTGCAGAAGAGGGATCTTATTTTCTGAATGTAATTTAAGGAGAGGTTTAAAATTGAATCGGGTGCCTAGTATTTTGAAATCAGTAAGTTCAACCGCAAGTGTACTGGGTATTTTTCTCCTTAGAATAAGACTTGTTATCTTCTTTCTTAATTATTTTTGGCTTTCTTCAATATTAAAAAAAAATAAAAGATAGGAAGGCTGCTCCTCTAACTCTTGTGGAGATGGGGCTTTTTGTTTTATTTTGCTTTTTTGTTTGTGAGAACCTCAAAACAAAGACGCTTCTTTTAGTGTCTGAAGTTCAGATAAATTTTGTGCCTGTTTCTCTCCTCCCATTCCCAATGTATACTTGTGTGAAGTGAAGGACTGAGAAGCTTGAAACTGGGCTGTTAGTATAATTAGACTAGTGTTTCTTCATTCTTCTCATAATCTTTTTTTGTCTTGCTCTAGTCCACATGCCTTTTGTTCCTACTTTCTTAGTTTGTTTTCTTCTGATGCTCTGTTGCTTTGTGTGGTTCTCCCTCAGAAGTTGTACTGCTGTGATTAGCATGTGATTTTATTTTATTTTAATCATTATTCTTCCCCTACCACTGGTAGCCCACATACCCTGTAGTAACTGGAGGAAAGCAACAAATTGCTGTTGATGGTGGTGAATCCCTTTCCCTGTTGCACTTGGATGTATGTCTGGAATCTTCTGGTAAACAACCACGTTCAGTATTAACATATACAAGCTAAGGAAATCTCACCAGTTTGAGTGTATGGGGCAGCATACTGCATGTTTTTGTTTCATTTGAGCACCTCTGCTTCTGAATTTTTGCCTTAAATTTCTGGGTGTGTCTTGCTTTTACTAATCTTTCATTGCTTTATGGCTGTATAAGCTTTCTCGAAGAATGAACAGGGCTTACAAGTTCAAAGAATCATCCGGACAATTCCTGACAAGCTATTTATGTTATAAAGTATGACTTCGTATTCTTGAAGGAAAAATGAGTTAGAGGCTAGTCTTAGTACTGGTGAATACAGTAAGCAAGCTTGTTTTAGAGCCACTAGAGCAGTTGTTCACTTGATGATTTCTGAGAAAATGTTTTCAGTCTTATAGTTGCCTTCATATTAAAAGTGAAATCATTATGCAGTTCATTAACTACAAATGTGTTCTGCAAAATAAAACTTTTCAGATGCTGGTGAACAGTCAAGCAGTGGAACAGGTTGTACAGGGAGGTTGCGCACTTTCTGTCCGTGGAGGTTTTTAAGACCAGGCTGGATAAAGCTGCAAACAGCCTGATCTGACTTCAGAGATGACCTTTCTTTTGGCAGGAGGTTGGATTGGAAACCTCATGAGGTCCCTTCCTCTTGGAATTATATCCTGTGATCCCAGATGCGTGTTTGCCCATTCCAGTTCATTTCCATCTGGGGTGGATTGCATTGCATTAGTTATGGAGAAATGACTTGAGATCTGTAGTAGAACCACTTCTCTAGGTTTTAGTGTCTCTAATCTCTATCAGTTGGAATCGTACCTGAAGAGAAGTTGGAAAACCTTATGTTGCTACTTGAACTACTGTATTATTTTTTTTTTTCCTTCTCAACCCTTCTTGTGTGATGGCCCTTCCTGAGACGAACATGTCGGGATATCTCAGTATCAGCGCTCTCCTATTGGTCTACTCCTCTCTTATTCTGTGTTTGGAGCTCAGTTTGTATAAAGTAAGGGTATCTGCCTGGCCAGCATAATAATTAGTGTTTTCTGTAGAAGAATAGTTTTGGAAAATCGATTAACCTGTCCTCTGTGGATGTTTAAATAAGATCATAGGACAGTTTGGATTGGAAGACAGCTCAGGAGGTCTCTAGTCCAATCTCCTGCTCAAAGCAGGGTCAGCCCTGAGGATCCTCGGGGCTTTATCCAGTCAGGTCTTGAAAACCCCCAAAGACTGGGTACTGTAGGACCTCTCTGGGCAACCTCTTCCTCTGCTTGACTGTCATCATGGTGAAAAAACTTCTCCTTATAGCCAGTTCAGTGTCCTCTCTTGTTTCAACTTAAGTCCATTGTCTCTTGTCTTTCCACCATGCACTACCATGAAGATCCTTGCTGCATCTTCTTGATGGCCTCCTGGTAGATATTGGGGGCTGCTTTGTAGGTCTTCCTAACGCCATTACTCTTCCAGGTGGAACAAACCTAGTTTCTTCCATCTCTGCTCAGAAGACAGTTTTCCAGCCTCCTGACCATCTTGTGGCCCTCTGCTGAACTTACTCCAGTTTGTCTCTCTTTCCTGTATCGGTGACACGAAACAAGACTGATGAGTAGAGGAGGATAAGCATTTTACTTGATCTATAGCCAATAATCGTATTAATACAGCTCAAGACGCTGTTGGCCACCTTTGCCAGGGCACACTTCTGACTCGTGTTCTGCTTGATGTCCACCAAGATCACCTGGTCCTCTTTTAGCAGAGCTGCTCCCTGGCCAGTCATTCCTGAGTCTGTATTCTTGCAAAATGATATACCTTTAAGGGTCAGTGCTTTTGTCCTCATTGAACTCCGTGGAATTCAAAAATGAAGGGGAAAAAAACACTCAAAAAACACCCCCACCCCCCAAAAAAGCAACAAAGCAAGGGCGGGGCGGGGAGGAACCACAAAACCTACCTTGCCAGAATGCCCCTTTTTGCAAAACACCTAGGTATGTGCTTGAGTGCTTTGGTATTGAAATGTTTAGATGCTTTGCTCAAGTTCAGTACTTAAAGTACAGCTTTCTGCTACCTCTACCCTGCCCAACTTTTATGACTGAAAGTATTTAAACGTTTCAGGATATTCTTTACGTGTCTTTTGACATAAGCATACACTGAGGGAATAGAGCTTATATGAGAGATTTTGAAGGGAGAGATTCAACGAGATTCTGATATTGCAGGACAAGACATGATTGCAAATTGTCTAAATTCCACTCTATTCTGTTTCCATTTTCTGCTTCTGTATTTCTTCCTCCCCAGGATTGGAAACCTATAGCAGTTACTGGAATTGATGCTTCCAGTGAATGAGTTATGCTGGATTTTTGTTTTTTGTTGTTGTTGCTGGTATATCCTTATTGTAATATTTGCTTTTACTCCTGATTATTACTAGTTTTCTAATTCTGTATTTTGTGCAGTACAGAATGTTAACAAGTTAAATTTTTCATACTGAATCTCCTGTTCTTTGTGTTTTGAATTCTGCTGTTGTGATACAGATGCATGATGTCTTAAAAGAAAAAAAAAACTTTAAGAAATAGTACGTATGGCTTGGGGCAAGCAGTAGCTGATGAACATTTCTTGCGTTTGTGATCTTTAAAAACGAAAAGTTCTATCTATGAAACTTTAATTTTAACCACAGAAAGATCTTTTTTCATGGGATCAGAACATCAAAACGTCTGGTATAGTTGGTTAGATATGGAGATTAGGTCAATTGCATGGAAATACAGCTATGCTGATAATGTAACATTTTTCATTCAAACTAGTTCTTGAGCATTTCTTGTAAGCAGACTATAATCTCATCTGGCCGTGGATGTTTAATACTGCTGTTTTTTGCTTCAGTGAAGTATTTTTACCATTAAAATTTAAACTACTTTGAAACTTGGGTAGTATGAATCTGTTAATTCTGTAAATGTTCCAAGGCCAGTATTAACATAGCAGGAACATAAAAATGAAATAAGCCAAGCATGCAAAATCCCCAAAACTCAATATTAAATTTTATGTGTTAGTATTAAATTTAAAAAAAGCTTTAAATCACCTTTTCTGCATGTTAATATTGGAACCTATATTGATACAAACTTGTTATCCATTCCATGAGTAGCTAAGTTAGCACTTCAGCTGATATCTCCCTAGCCCAGATACTTGTTCTCAGATCTATCTGTAAACGTGGTTAAAGTTTATTGCCCACTCTGGAAAGTCAGTAGGTCAGGACTGGTCTGTCCCAGAAGTTCAGTGATCGCAATCCGGAGTTCATCAAGAAAAATACTCTTCCAGAAGTCTCCCTTCATAAATGGAGGCTGTTCTTCTGAACACAGCTGCAGCGATGCGCGATGGAGAGAGGCTGCCTGTATTATGACAATATGAAACCTGAACATTGAATGAACAAATTTGCAAAGGAAGTATTGAACTGTACTCTATGAGATCTGTAGCCATCTGTTCTATCAGTTCGAGGAATGAAGCTGCAGCCTTGTCTAAGCAAAGTAAAAATACAGAAATGTATTGTTTGTTATTAACTGCATTATTCCAGACCAGATGTGCATAGGAAGGGTGAAGAAGAAAGCAGCAGTAGGAAGGATGCTTATGTGGCAATTAAACATTTGGATTTTCAGTACTTGCTGTTCCCCTCTCCTCCCAACTCCACACACCAACTTGTGTAATTGGTGGTCTGCTTGAACTGCGCTCTGAAACATCCTTGGTCTTCTGTAAGCAGTCACTGGCAGCTCTGGGTGGAAAAAAAAAGGAGCGTAGAGCCACAGAATGATGGGGCAGTATGAATGTAGTTGCTGATCTGTTGGAGTGGATTTGTTCTGATATTTAAATTAAAGTGAGCAAGTGACTCTGGCTGTTTAAAACTTTGAGCAATTAATCAACTGAATCAATTGCATACTCATCCTTCAAATCCTCACCAAGACTAAAAGTAAAGGCAGATTCGTATCTTACCTGGTATCATAACAAAGTGATGATTCAAGATGTTTTTATGTATTTTTAAAGAAGTATCAGTGTTTATGAGTGGGAAAAGAGCTACCTTGCTACTGTTTGGACCTAGAAGCAAGAGCAGTCTTGCACAGAACACTTAATCTAGTTAGAGACATACCCTCCCAAATATGTTGGTGTTAAGATCAACAATTCTAAAACAGTAGCTCAAAAAAATTTTTTTTGAACCTGGGCATATATTATCTCAGCTCTATTGTTTGAAAAATTAATGGTGATTTCTGACCAAGTTCCTTGTGACAAAAAGTAGCTAAAATCAGTCTTTTTGTACCACATGATATCTTTTTCTAGATTATGTATGCTATTATGAAGAGAACTGCACAGGAAATGAGGAGCTTCCTGTGTAATCAAGTGGTCAACTTTTGTTTCCTCTATCGGGAATAGAGTTGGCTATTACAATCACCAACTTGCATTGTTGTCCCGAGCATGGAATATCTACTCGGAAGCAGTAGGAGGGAGGGAGAGAATGCAGTGGCGATGGTTGAGGTGCTGCAGTTCTAGAAAGAGTCATTTTTGACTCATGTAGTTACCAGGTGCTTTCAAGTGCTTTGTTGTTTTAATGACTTACTTTGTGGCACAACTAAAGGGTACTTTTAGCAGCTTTAATTGAGCTTTTTAAAACGTGGTTAACCTACTGTATCTCTGGACTGACTTTTTTAGTTGTGACAGCTTTCTAAAATCTCATTTGCTTCTAATAATTTTGATTACTTTCCTCTTCTGTCCTGTTTTGTTGAAATGATGCTACTGTGGTCTCTGCGGGAAATCGGAGACTCTCAGGACAGTAAAACTCAAGTGTTTGTGTGGACAATATCTGATGTGGTGTTTTGCAGAAGGTCTCTTGGCATCACTGAGTAATTACTCCACCATTTGTGGCATTCCTACATTAACTGAACCCATGTCAGTGTTGTCTTTATATGCCCAGGACATGAAAAATATTTCCGAGACTAGTATTAGCAGCTGGTGATTGTAGCTCTAATGTACTCTGTACTCAGTGCTCCCTAAGGTTTTGGGGAAAAAGTAACTTCCAGTAGAAAACACCACACCTTGGTATTTGATAACTTTAGATGAACTTTGAAATAACAGAAAGCTGTATTTATTTTATTCAATGCTGATTCTTAGACATGAGATGCTATGTCCTTCAGTATTATAAACAAAAATGCTTCTAGTCTTTTCAGTTAAATGATTTACTAATCGAAGTATAGCCAGATTATACTTTAATAGCCTTTCTCGGGCCTTTTATATTGAGTTTCAAATACTGTATTACTTTCATAATGTTCTGTTTGTTGAGGCTTAGGCTAGTGAAATAGATGTTTAGATAGGAATGATGAAATATCTTAATTCCCATACATAACCAAGTTATTACCATTATATACTGCTAAAGCTAGCCTCTGACATACTTCCCAATTGGTTGGTGTAGTGGATTCTTGGAGGCGTTCCTTGCTTCTGTAAAATATTATTCTTGGCTTTATTTTGAATACCAGTAGCAACACAAGGGAAAAGTATGAGCGTGCGATTTCATATTCAGTTCTTCAGCTAGTGAAATGGCTTTCTAGCAGCCAAAGACTGTTCCCCTCACGCCTCCTTCGATTGAGCCTTTTGTAATCCTTCCTTTATGTTGGCAGTGGGTCTTACATGACTCCGTGGTGAGGTTCTTCAGAAAGCTGGGGGGACGGGGGTTGGTTGTCTTTGAGCTAGTTCAGAGAGAAAGGTCCATGAGAGTTCACAGAAATGCTTGTGTTGAAGTAATGGCGATGACAGGGAGCTGGAGGTGGGGTGTGTAGGGTGAGGGAATGCCCCTTCAGATGTAACCACTGCTTGCCATTGGGTTAGCTTAATGTCACGCTTTCCTCGCCACCACATGCGAACAGGACGCGGAGAGTAGTTTTTCTCCAGATGTAACCTTCCAGTAATAAGCAATTAAGGATTTTCAGGGAATTTGTTTCAAGGTCTATGAGTATATTCCATGTTCTGCTCTAATAGTAATAATGTGGAGGATACATAAAAGAAGAAACAGTTGGGGTGCAGAGGTTTTCTTGTTAAGTGAACCTGTTTACAGAGCAAGACCTTTCAGCTGATGAACTTGCTTTCAGTCTGGCAAAATACAGGTTATTGTAGGTGGGAACGAATGTGGAACCGCCTAGGAGAAAAGTAAACGGGTAGGTAATTGGAAGATTAAATGGTTTTTCATGAGAAGAGGGGTGCCATCTCAAGTGCACAGCGTTAAAGTGCATTGTTCCATTGATAGCTACCATGGTGTCATCTGTTTCAGATCTAAACGTAGATAGAATAGTGAGCGGGTCTCACAGCAAAATCAGAACCGAAAGAAATATTTTGGTTGAATAAGTATGTAAGTATGAAATCTGTTTAAATGTTTAGGGCTACTCTGAACTAGCCTTTGTGTTAGAATGGAGGAATTTACTCATAGCATGAAAAGTCAAATGGAAGCTTCCCAAAAGAGTGAGTGCAGAATCACTATCAGCCTGAAGATATTGTAGATGGCATTACTGCAGAGAAAGCCCCTTTTTAACTTGTCAGCAAGTTGCATTGTTTATAAATGCAACTAACTGAAGCTGAATGTCACTCACCAAGCACAGTGCTTGATAAAATTGTTGCCATAGATTGTACAACAGGATTAAGTAGGATTTGCAGGGAGAAGGCTATCAACAGATAAACTTTACCAAGCTTTTACAACTATTGTAAAGATTTTTGAGCTATCTGCGTCCATGCGTATTCTTGTCAGTCTCCATTAAGATAACTAGTGACATTAATAAGCTGCTTCAAAAGTTTTAAGAAATGACCTGATTCCTTTAATTAAAAAAAAAAAGAAAACAAACCCCAGGTCATTCAAAATGATGACTCCTGCAGGGGTTTTTGAGTGACAGAATTAAAAAGAAAAACAAACTTGTTTGGACACTCTCTGTTGTGTTTGGAAGTTGCTGTATGGGCCCAGTAATTCTTTTAAATGTTCAGAAAGATTACCGTTAATGCTTCTAATCATGTCTAAAACTGTGCGGTGTTTTCATTTGTAAATTTAACTAGCTGTTTTGTACCTGTAGTGAATGAATATCTATTTTTTGGATGTATAGCATGAGTAACTGGAAGGCTGTTCTAGCTTTTGCGTGTTTGTGTGCTAAAACTGAAGTTGCGTGTAAGCACTGTGGTTGTGCGTCTCTGGGTGAGATCGGCTAACTGTGCTATAGCCACTTTCATTCAACAGTGCAGAGCTTGGATTTTGTTTTTTGTTTGTGGGTTGTAGGTTTTATTGTCAGTTTTGTGGGTTTTGGCAGAAGTAACATTGTGGGTGTTGATAATTATGTAGTCCAAAGTTGTTTTTCTTTTCTGAGAGAGAAAAGTAATGAGGAAGGTAAGTATTTCAGGTAGAAAGGAAAAACAGCAGTAGTTCAAAAAGAGGTTCTTTCCCCTGTTCCTATCCAGAGTATTTGTTGCAACAAAGATGGTGTTTTTAGACTACATTTTGAAATGGTATTATTCCTTCAAACCTGCTTAACTGACTTAATATACTTGGAAAATAACTTTTTGAAATCCAGTCAAGTGTTGGATTTGAACCAATGTTATCTGGAATGTATGAACTTAATGATTGTGGACCAAATTCCAAGACGGTACAACAATAATTGTACAACTGGAACAAATTTAAATGTTGCACATTAGTGTCTCTTGAGGTAGTAGAACTGGTAATAAGGTTAATGAAGCTGGCAACAGTCCGGTGCAGTTCCTGTGCTATCACATTGCTTTTTGGCAAGATCTTGACCTGCTATAAAACCTCTAGCAATGTCAATTTGGCAGTGAGCTCTTAACAGTGCTGTAAACAAGAGAATACAGATTGAGAGTTTTTTCCATTGAGGACCCTTTTTCCCCCAAATTTATGTACTCAGTAATCCCTTGTAGGTCTGTATATTTTGTGTTTTGTCAGGTAGCATCCTCTTACGTTTTGTTTGGTTATATAATACTTCATAGCTGCATTGAAGTCTGCCAGAAAAGAAATGAATACTTTTCTCCTTTTAAACTGCTTTTAAAGTGGGCCTGCCCTGTCTTAGTGGGTAGACTGGGAAATTTGGGAACTGGGTCCAGTCAAGAGTAGATTTTGTATTAAGTTAAGAGTCTAAGTGCCTTTTTGTGTTGTATGGTGTGTTTTGTTATTAGTTTTGTTTGTTTGTAAAGCCTTCAGTTTTTTTCAAGATGATTCCCTGCTGCAGTTTTGTCTACTCCAGGAGAATCAGGTGCTTGTTTGCTATTAGGCTTGTTAGCATTCCTACTTTACACTCCTGACTAATTAACCTGGTTGCCAGAGCACTTGCATGCAGAGTATCAGATAGCATCCGAGTTTTTCTAGTTCAGTCAGTGTAGCTGGATGTCTTAACCCTGTGTAGCATGGGCTGTGGCTTACCCAACAGGGGTGAGGAACTAATGAAACGCAACCAAGTTTGTCAGTGCAGGGTAGAAGTTGGAGCAGTCAGTCTTTCCTGGCTTTGTCAGCAGAAGAGTAAATATGATATGCCCCCTGGTTGTATTATACAAATATGACCCTATTTTTATGTTTTCTCTTGATACCCTGTTGCATCATACTAAAGTCTGAGAGTAAAAGAGTAAAAATGTGGTGCTGATTACCAGAAATTAATCCAGATGTCTGCTGGTTTAAAGGATTGTTGATAACACTTTTTTTTGTAATGCAGTGAGTGTTTTTTTTTCCATATTTACAGTATACACAGTATATAGAGATCAAGTAAAAATGGATGCTGTGTCAGGTGGTTTATGTGGGGGTGCCAGACTATTGGTGGGTACCAGCTCGTCAGCTGGGGTTTTTAATTAATCCATCAGTTGTGAGATCAGGAACGTGAAGTTACCTCTGTGAGTGGTCAGATAAAGACAAGATATCAGATCTAGTTTGCACAATGAAGAGAGAGGGTATAGTGTGCGTACTTCCTCCTGTGTAGATAGGAGGGAAATGTTGGGAATAATTTGATTTGTGCTACCTGTAATAAAACCACACGAGCAGCTTTGGAAAGGACGGCCACAAGAACTAGGCTTCGTGGGTTTGATTGCTGGTGGAAACGCTTGTTTTAATAATGCAGCTTTCTGTGTCAGCTAACAGAAATGCTCATTTACCTGTATCTGTTGCTGCTTGCGTTGTTTTCATCTCAAGACCTCAAAACTTCACCTCAAAATTCTGTTTTCAGTTTTGAGCAGTTTCACTGATTAACTTAAAAACTAGTTTTACTGTCATTTTTTATGGATTTAAAATGATTCGTAATGCCTGTTTCTCTACCAAAATTTAATTATGCAGGGAACAATTTCATCTTTCTAAATTGTAGAGAAATTATGTCAATTCCAGTATCTGACAACTCTTGCAATATGCCTGTTCTGGAAATGCCTTTAAGATTACAGTATTCTAAACTTTATGACTTTTTGAAAGTTGTTTATTTTCTTGAATTTCATGTGTTTATGGAATAAGCCTTCAAAATATTTGAGAGAGATTTGCCATTGCAGTAGCAGGCCACAATTTCTGCTTAGCTCATCAGGATCGTCAGTCTTTCCTCAAACACCGTTCCACCACACCAGTGTCGGCATGCTCAGGAGAACTTTTCTTGGTGCCGATGCCACTGTGGATGAGCTAGACCTACTTTTCCCTTGAAAAACCTCCATTCAGATCTTCACTTATTACATACAAGTTCAAAACGTTCCTTTGGAAACCTGTTTGCCTCTAGCTTTAGAAATTGCGCTTTGAAAGTTGGATTGTCACTGTACATAGAAACACCTTATTGCTGCGCTGTTAGCCTCTTAACTACCTTCAGAAATGTATAAACACTGTGTGAGAAAACAGAAGTACAATTAAGGGTTGCCTGGCTGCTGTCGAATCAGCCAGACGCCCTGATGGTGGTGCTGATACCATGTTGTTGAGGAGGTGTGAAATGGAGAGCGGTCAGATTAGGCTGGGTAGATTAGCTGCCACTGCTACGTTTCTGCTCCCTCCTTTGGTCTGGTGCTCGTCTGACCTGCACACAAACTTTACAGCACGCCGAGCCAGCTTAGCCTGAAACAAAACAAAAGAAAGAAAGGTCCCTGCTGGCTTACGGTGCTGTAAAGTCTCTGTGCAGGTCAGCTGGGTGCTGATGGTCACGCAAGAGCGGGAATAAAGTGTCCAGCTTGGCCGAGGTTGCTGTTTCGCAGTTCTTTCAAGTTAATGCAAGGTGCCAGCAGAAGGACAGTTTCATCCAGGTGCTAGCACTAACAGTTTTCCTCCACACAGAGTGGAGGGGGAAAAAAAAAATCCCTTCTAGACGCATTACCCTGATTCATGCTGTTGCTCAGCTGCAGGATGCTCATAGCGTCTGGCGTAAGTGGGGCAGTCGGGTCAGCGGCTGGGTATGGGGAAGGACAGTCTACGGCAGCTGGGGTGTCTGCTGCTTTACAGTGACTGTGTGCCTACACTTTAATGTTAATATGAGCTGAGGACAGCCTTTGTTGTGGCCTGATTGATGCCCGAAGATGCTTAAATACTGGGGTTGCAACTCTGCAGGTCGTTGGCAAGTAGCAATGCCAGTGAAAAATAAGACCTCTGGTGCCTGAACTTTCATTCCCCCCTTACCGTTTTCCTCTTGTGATTTGGTTTGAGGTGGATGTACTGAAGAGTTCCTCTTCCTCCAAATCAGATCTATGTTTAAAAGGAACAGTCTTTAAAACAAATAACGAGAACCCTGATTTACTTAGTCTTTTTTAAAGAATATCTGAAAGACGCTATAGTGGATAGTCTGTACTTCTAATTTTTCTTAAGTTTTTTGGAGTTGCTTGTAAGCATTCTGTTCTTAGCTCTGCAGCTGTGACACCCTGCAGGCAGACAGTAGAAAAGTAAGGGATGTATCCTTGAAGACCTATCACTGTTTTGTTTTGTTTTTGCTCTTAAATATATCGTGACTAATTCAGTGTAGGCTTTGTTCTGTGTTTGACTTTTTATATATTTTCAAATATCATTGAACTCTGCCTGTATCTCTGTTTTTTGTTGGAGATTGTTTCAGAGTATTTTGATAGACCAAACATGTACATCAATTGTATTTGCTTTTTTTCCTGTCATATCACCTTCTTACAACAATTTTCCAAATAAGGTGTGTTTTTTGTTTGTTCTTTTACATCGTGTTTTCAAAGTATCTGTTTACAGTGATTGCCAGATTCTCAGTATTATGGTATTGGGAGTGTCCCAGGATGACTGTTGCACCAGCATCAATACAATTTATAAAAGGGGATATGATTTAATCTGGGTGTGTGATTTAATCTCCTTTAGCTTTATTTGTCGCATTTTGTATTTAAGCAGTCTAGTTTAATGAATGATTGAAGTTTAAATAGTTACAGAACAGTTATTAGTGCTCTCTATTGAAAATATTTTTAGTATTCTCCAGTAAATTGTATCAGATTTCGTGTTGTAGGAAGAACAATCTGCATTTTCTTCTAGTTAATTGTGAAAAGTTAAATGATGCTGTACACCACAACATAACAAAAAATATCCTGCAGGTGGCAGACAGTTGCTGTGTGTTGCAAGTGCTGTTAAGATTTTCCTGATCGTTTACCATAGGTTGGAAAATCAGAGTTAGAAGATTAAGCCTGTAATGCTTTTGGGGAACAGCCTTGGTTGTTTTTTTTTGTTGTTTTATTTTTTGTGGTAGCTGCTTCTGGAGCTGTGAGTCTTGCTTGAAGACACTTCATGATGCTTGCACAACGTCCTTTGTAGAAGCTTGTGAAAACTAAAGTATTTTCAGAATAAAGTGTGGTTGATTGCTGCACGCTCAGTCTGGTGGTCTTGGCAAAATACAATTCTGAAATTAACTCTTTTTTTTTGTTTTGAAGTAGGTATGAAATAGCTTGTTTACTTAGTGTAGATGGGTCAGTTATGAAGTTTCGTTTTTTGAACTGTGAGGTGTAACTCACCAGGAAAATATTTGGGATTGCAGTAATGTTTTTCTTTTATTCCCAGTAGTTATATTAATCATTCTTGTTATGTGGGCAGTTTGCTGATGGGAAGTAGGGAGAATGCCTACAAAATATACATTAGAATATTTGCATCAGTGATAATTTAAGGTTTACATGGGCATTCAAGCTGCATTTATGAAAGTAAATCCTTTTTTAGAGTGTGTTGTAGTTATATTTATAGAAATGAGTTTTGGCCTTAGTTCAAGATTTTATTTATGCAGTGTTTGTCATAGACCATAGTGGTTTTTGCATTGATTTAATTGTATTACATTTATATTATAAAAATGTTTGTAGTACCATCGTTTTTTGATCTTGAGTTTTCATTTAATTTTGTAGTGAGGCTGGTTCCTAAGGCGTAGTTTTCTTCAGGAAAATAAGAAGTGGTTTCTCCTAGTTATCCACCTTGTGCCATGGGTTATTGATAATTCACTCTGATAGACAACTCTGTTGTTGGTCCTCCTTCTGTGAACATCACAGTGTACATAAATATGGTTGTGGCAGAATGAGTCGATCTGTAGTGGAATATATCTTTGTTGACCCAGGTGTCAAAGGTTTAGAAGAGAAAACAAAGCTGATGAAAATGGATTTAATAGGAGCTGTTTTTTCATCTGTGATGTTCTTCCTCTCTTCTCTTGGAACCATTTAAGGTGTTCTACCATTAACCTTGAAACTGCACTTCTTGGAGGTGTTTGAAAAGCTGTAGCTTAGCAAAAACATTGCTTTCTCCACTAGATGGAAAACAGTTTACAACATTTAATGGAAATTGTGGTGGTTTTTGTTGTTGTTGTTTGTTTTAAGATTGGTTGGAATTCCTATATAATAGTTGACTGTAGAGTGTGTGTATGAGAATATCGTCTGTCCTTTAGTTTCAAGTTGGTGTAACTGCTGGGAATGCATGCTACAGAGCTTCACATAGTTTCAGTGCTTACTCCCGTAGTGATTTAATAGTTGTTTGTTTTTTCTTTTAAATCCTGTAAGAATTTTTTTTCCTTTAAATATTTGTTGGAATTGCATAGATTTGTTGCATGTTTCAGGTTTTTGGAGAAGCAAATGAAGTAATTCCATTTTTACTTTGTAGATTGACTGTGGGTCAGGTACCAAGGCATTATGTGAATGTTTCTGAATATCCTGCAGTGATAATGTTGTTATACTGACATGTTATATCGATATTGTGGGCTGAATTCATTTAAAAGCAACTTGTATTTGCTTTAATTCTGATTGCTGCACTGTGGATTGGTTTTATTGTGATTTATATGCTGCTAGCAAAATTCCTGAGCAACAAGTACATGTATCTGAATAATAATTGCAGCTTGGTTAGGAGTTAGTCTTCTGTAGATTTTTTGCCTGTAGAATTTGAATGGGACAGGAAGAAAGATATAATGTTCTTAATGCCCATTTTCAGTATTTTCTAGATCCAGTCATGCAGATTGTGGTTTGCAAGGCAAACAGTGGTATTAATGCAGCTTAAAAAAACAACAACAACAAAAAACTCAAAGATAGGCTCTTGGAGAGGTTACAGATGAGGATTTATGAAGGGAAGCTTGCATATTCTGAAGAGAGAGAATAGTTTACTAAATGGATAGCATGTAATATACTTACGCTTAAATATTGAAGTATGTATTGATTTGTTATTGATACTGGTGGGATAGTAGTTTAAAAGCCTACCAGTATTCCTTGCTTGGCTTGTGGGAATAGTGATCCTGACCTTCGTTCGTTGCTGCGTCCTACATGTTGGAATAATGTTTTCTCATTACCTTCTCTGACACTTTAAAGGAGGGGTTTCCTTTCTCATACATGAGCATTGCTATGGATTACTGTGTCTGGCTATTACTGCTTTGTTTGCAGAAGCCTCTGTTCCATTCTTCGGGAAGTCCAGGTTTCCCTGCTACAGATCCCATTGTGTCACATTGGAGGCTTTTTCCAAACCTCACTTACAGCGCATTCTTTTCAACTTTTTCCGCTTGTTTTTTCATATTCCTTCTTGACTATGCTCTCCTTGCATAAAAAGACTGGGATAGTTGGAAGAAAAAAAAGCTGATTTTGTATGGAGATTTCCAAATAACTGAAGTATTTAATACCTCAGTGTTCTGTAACTGTTGACACTCTCAGTGAGCTATTAACCAGTCTCAGTAATCACAGACCGAAGCTTGAGATACTCTTCTCTGCCTCTCTTACTTATTTGCATTTCTGTATATTACTTCAAATGAATGATTGTCTTGATTATTCCCGATTACTGCTAAAAGCAGAAATACCTACTTGAGTAAGTAAGTAATTGGGAGCTAGAGCTAAAGAGCAAAAAAAAAAAAAAAAAGAAAAATGTTTGAAGAAGCGGAAATCACTTTCATGAAGCAGCTGAAGCTTCATTCATGGAAGACTTTAAATGATGGTGTTTGATTTGAAAACTTAACTTATATGCAACACTTTCAGCTTTAAATGTTACTTAAGTGGTCTGTATGACTCTTATATGTTGAAGTTTGTTTCCTGATTTTGTAGTGCTCTTTTTCAGCTGGTGATGGTCTGAGGTCAGTGAGGATGTCGGAGGAGGGCCATAGCAGTGGGAACACAGATGTTCTCAAAGAATGTTTCGTCAAAGCTTTTCACAAGATTTTGGAGAATTTTGAAGTCTTCATATTGTGAAATTGTTGTTTCAAGTCTGCCTCTCCGGTGCTTTTGTATGTTTATTTTCTTTTTCTAAAGACAGACTTCTGGAACACATAGCCTGTTGGTTTTGAAGCAGTTCTTGCATAAAGTCAATGACAGGCAGTAAGTTCCAACTAAGTAGTTGGAGTGCTGTTAGGATGTGATGGTAGGCATTCTAATTGGCTGTCATCATACTGATCCATCAATCGTATTATGCAGCAAATTGCAAGAAACTTTGCAGCTACATATCGTCTTTTCTTTTTTGTGCCTGTTAAAGACATGATACCAACTTACTTCCAAAAAAAAAAAAAAACCCACAAAAAAAAGACAGTTAACTGGTATTCTTTTATTATGCAAGTTTGAAACTTCTTTTGCATATATAGTTTATATTTCTGTGTGTATATATAGAGTATGTATAGGGTATACTTTTGGAAATTACTGTAAGTTCTGATAGTGATTAAAAAAAAGCATAATTAGGCTCATTGTTTAAGGCAAATGTTCTTTATGATTTGAAAGGCTTCAAAGGAGCTGACTTTTGCCAAGTGCTTTAAAAAGTACCTTTTGCAGTCTGGATGTTCAGAATTTAAATCTTGTGAAGATTGACTATATTTGTGTGGCCAGAGACTGTCCTGCATCCTCACATTCCTACATAAGGAGCCATGGACTTGCATCATAAGCAATTTTGGTTTCTCATCTAATCACATTTTCAATGTTTTATGCATAAGTTGTGCATGTAAATTCCTGAGAGAAATTTGAGAGAGAGTTCATGTAGCTACATAATTAGTCACTTTTGAAATCTAGAAAACATTTTGAGTTCTTTTTGGTAAATAATAAATGGCAGTTTCTTATCTTTACAGAAGGATGATTTTAAGAGATTCGTAAGAATTTTGGGGAGGTTTATATACTTACAAGTATGTGTTAGGTAGTAACACTTGGATATTTGTATATCTATATAATTTATCTCAAGATTTTTATTCTTTAGACTCTTCTTGACACAAGTCCATGTTATAAACTGCAGTGAACCTACCTGGCAGTCTTGCCAAAGAAATCATAAGTGTGTGAGTTTGGAGGATAAACGTACCTTTCAAATTCTTTAATGCAGATTTAAACTGGAGAGTGGAAAACTTAAGTCTGGTGCCTACCTTGCTGTCTTGTTGTGGGTGGTGGCATTGGTCTTTGCGCGAGTTTTATTGATACATTAAGCACCTGGCCACAATGCTAAATGTGCCTTAAACAGGACATAAATACACAGAGGCTATATGAATGTAGTAATGAAGACTGGTTTTTGTAGTCTTCCACCTGTGGGAGATGGTCATGGTTGTTTTGTGAAGCATCACAGTTAAAGAGTATTTAGGGTGATATGGCTCAAAACCTTACTGTCAGAAGGAGGTGCAGAATTTTCCAACCCAATGGGAAATACAGCATAGCTGCAGTGGGGAAGCTTTTTAAAGCTAAAAGAGGCACAAGTAGCAAAGTACTTGCCACCTGCAGAGAATTAAAGATGCCATGCTGGAGGCTACAAACCAAATGCTTGCCAGCTGTCAAAGGAAGTGTGAAAGGAACCTGGCATGGCTGAATGTCAGGCAAAGATAGTTATTAGAGAGCTGAAGTAGTATCCAAATGAGAAAAATTGTAAGGATATAAAATCTCATAAATAAAATACAAAAGCATAAGATAGAACAAAAGAATTTGCTAAATAACTTGTGGGAAGTCTTTAATGATGACTTTCCTTCAACATACTAGTAGTAGCAAACTTACTACAAGACACAGGGCGATCGGATGACCACTTTACAAAAGAAGCCGTCAGAAGATAAGGTGATAGCAGAAAAACTTTGCTTTGCTTCAGTGTTCACTGTTGAAAATCTTGGAAAGGTTGCCATGTCAAGAACCTTCTTATGGGTAACTCATCAGAGGAACTCTTTCAAACCAGTGCTTATTAAGAGTTCAGAGAACAAGTGGACAACATAAAAGCAAGTTGCTACAGCCAGGCAATATTCATCAAAAAACTCTATAGAAAGTGAGGGATGAAGTAACGTTAACTGGTATGTAATGATTCTTCCAGCTAGCCACCCCTAGGCCCTTGGATATAAATGCAGTGGGAAACCACAATTAAAAGGACAGTTACTAAGAATGTTGTCTGTGCTGGTTAGAAACTGTAGTAACTTGCAGGTTTTATGGACACATAGTAGTTTTAATAGATTGTGGAAGGGTCAGCAGATCTTTGTGAAAAGGTGTTTTTCAAACCTTTTAGAGCTCACGGAAGGAATTAGCAAGAATATGGGACATTAGGAAGAATTTCTTCATGGAGAAGGTGGTCAAGCATTGGAATGGACTGCCCAGGGGATTGACAGGGTTGCCATCCCTGGAGGTATTTAAGAGACCTTTAGATGTGGCACTAAGGGTCATGGTTTAGTGATGGGACTCAGCGGGTCGGTCTTTTCCAATGTAGATGACTCTGTATGTAAGGAAGATCCAATTTGCTATGGTAGTCAGATGTCCAGAAGTCATTCAGTAGTTTTCTGCATGAGAGGACTCAGTCATCAAAGGGATTAAAAAAAAAAGAAATGGATGGGATGCTTTTCAGAGGCGAGTGGTAGTAAAACTTCAGTTACAAGAATATTGAGGGTAGAAAAGTTGAGATTCAACTTTGAATAATTGCAGGAGGACCTCTAAGTACAGAGTGGATGAGAAAATGTCAGTTAAGTTAGTGAGGCACGTGGAGTCTGTAACTTCTTGCAGGAAGGAACAATAGTTTGGGATTACAGTAGATCATTCTGTGAGAACAGCAATTTAGGCTCAGAAGGACTAATTCTATAAACTGTTAGGATAAGACAGAACAAAACAAAATAGGCCATTGTCTAGGTCTGTGGTATATTTGCATTTGACTGCCATGTGCAGGCCTTCCATCTCAAAGATGGAACTGTGAAAGGTTCAGAGATGTGTTCAGTGGTTCAGATTGTCAAGGGTACAGAATTAATTCCTTGCACATGGGAAATTTAGAATGGAATGGATCAGCCTGAAAAAAATCACTAGAGAAAAATCCTGTGAAGTTGCAAGTGGTCAGGAAGAGAGGATGAGAAATGGTTCTTCATGGTCTCTACCAAACCAAAAAATAACATCAGTTGCAGGTAGCAAGTTCAACACAAACAAAAAATGCTTTTTCACACAGAGTAAGAAAGTAGCTGTGGAAATTCTTGTCATGGGACACTGGATGGTAAAAGTTTATGCAGGCTCTGAATGCAGGGAAAGAAATTAATAGAAGAAAAATCCAGTGAAGGCTGGCATTGAAACAAGTTCAATAGTTTAGAATACTTACTCGTCTGTTTTTTTTCTCTTGATTTTTGTTGCAGCTGTTAATATTGCAGTGTCTTGATTTCAAATACCCAGAATGCAATATAGATACAAAAATAAGGGCGATTGTATGTATTTACATTGTGCAGTAGCGCTATGTAGTGTCAGCAAGAAGTGAAGCCAGGGCCTTGTCTGGTTTCTGATCGTTAGGGGAAGGATTGGCCCAAACTCAGAAACGCATTGGGAAGAGTAGTGTTTACGGTTGTAGAATTTGTCTTGTATGTATATCTAGGTGAGTGAGATGTTCATCTTATGGTGTAGGTTATAAAACCTTTTTTCATGGGGTCCTCTAATAGAGCAGCTTCAATAAATGTCTCCATTTTTTGCTGTTCAGAGATAATGTTGTGATGTCTTTTGTGTGATCAGCTGCAGTACAGGAAAGGGCTGTCCTTACATGAAACTTGCTGCTGCACCCCACGCCAGAGGATATGGCTGCTGGAAAGTGAAGACACGAGCAATAATTATCAAACTGTAGAGTAAACTTGGCAGCATCAGCCTGTGTAGGGAGCTGTACTGAAGACCAATCCTTCTGAAAATACAAAGTAAACAATTCAGATGATTTAGCTTCCTGATCAGGCTGTTCCTGGGACAAACAGATGCCAACATAAGACAGAGAAGCACATGGTGGGGGGTAAGTGGAGGGAAAAGGT
>VXAL01006006.1:83490-117632 GCA_013399475.1 Chauna torquata | reverse complement strand
CCTTACTGAAGTCTAGGTAGATAGCATAAACAGCTTTTCCCTCACCATCTAAGTGCATCACCTTGTCATAGAAGAGATCAGGTTAGTCAAGCAGGACCTGCCTTTCATAAATCCATGCTGACTGGGCCTGATTGCTTGGATGTCCTTTTCAAACTGAATAAGGCTTTGTGTGGTTAGAATAGTGCAACAGCACCTACCAACTTCCAGGATAGGAGTCCTGTTGATTTGGAACTAGGTTTAAATTTTTCTGATTCCTAACCTACCAGAACACTGACTTATTATTAATGGGAGAGTTATTAGAATAAAAATCTCTTAAAAGGATTTTGGACATTTTTCCCCACTTTTCTTAATCAAGATAAAACCAGTTTTGTAAGCTCAATGCAACCCTGCCACCTGCATGGTTTATAAACCACCAAATGCTTGTTTCCTTGCTAAATATATCCCTATCCTCTTCTCAGATAATACACATTCTTTCTGATAAGCTAAGTGTCAGAAAATAAAAGATAAGAAAAGAAGTACTCACACAATTTATTTTGACCTGGTTTAGATGCCTGAGGAATCCCCTTGTATAACTGGTAGATCCACTGAAGGTTATTTGGAGTTGGATTATCTGTTGAGATCTCTGTTTAGTGCAACCCCTTTGAATCAGTGCAGAGTGATAAACTGATGAGAAACAAAATTTGTATCTGTGATATCTATATATCTATATACCAATCATACAGGGGTTAATAGCATACTACCAATAACATGCCCATCAAGTATGTGTGAAAAATAAGAAGTATTTTCCACAGAGCTAGAATAATTCTAAAACAACATTGTTTTTCTAAAGGATAAAAAAAAAGTCTAACTTTATTTTGTGTAATACTTACATAGTATAACTTGGAAGCTTGATAATTGATGAAGAATAAGAGCCGTCTTTCAGGAGGACTTTTCAGGATACTGAGTCATATTTAGTGCATACTGAATCAAAATCCCCCTATAAGGTGGAAGGAATTCTTTCAGTCATTTTTCTCCCTTTTTTCTTTCTTTTTTAAAGGCTATGGAGGATTACTTGGTAACCTTAGAACTACAAAAATGTTGATATTTGTTTGGAAAAAAAATGTTAGCTATGCTTGAAAAGATATTAAATACCACATCGTTCTCAGTACAGTAAATGTTTGTAGGGGTTCCATGGGGTAGCCAGGTGATGTGAAAAATAC
The DNA here is from genome assembly GCA_013399475.1 of Chauna torquata. NCBI lineage: Eukaryota > Metazoa > Chordata > Aves > Anseriformes > Anhimidae > Chauna > Chauna torquata. The sequence continues at coordinate 116,433 of VXAL01006006.1, read as the reverse complement.
AGTGTGTGTTGGAGATAATTTTTTATGTATTTTTTATGCAAAATACAGCATTACTCTTAAAAATGCTTTTTAAAACTTTTTTTTTTTTTAATTATATTATCACTTAACCTTTGACTTTTGTGCCTTGTAACTGTTGTGGTGGGGTATTCTGCTGCTTGAGTTTATTGCTGTTGTCTGTGATTATAAATCAGGCTTCAGAATTATTAATTTATTTCTCATCCTTATGGCCTTCTATTATTTGTGTGTAATGGAAAAAGAATTACAGTGGAGGAGAGAGAAAATTAAATACATTGTTTTATTTCCTTTTGCCTCAGCCAGAGACTCTGTAGGACAGTAAGATAAAACTCCATCGCTGTAGCTTCTGAACAATTGAAACCACTACCATGAAATAGCTTTCGTACCTGTCCCTGGCATCCTGCATTTGAATGGATCCAGTCACGGTTCAGAACTGGAAATGTTTATTGATATGAAGTTCATTTCGTGTTTTGATGCTGATTATTTCCAAAGATTGATTTTAGCAGCCTGCCTCCACTTTCCAGGCTTCAGCAGCTACTGTGTTGTCCAGACATCTCAGAAATATTGGAGATATTAGCATCAGAATAGTGACAGTGAGAAAGTATTTATTTCATGGCATCCTGGAAAAACAATGTTCCCTAGGCCTGTAAAAATGAAGAATACCTGGGTCTGTGGCAGATGGAATCAATTGGGACTTTAGCCGAGCAAACTTATGCTTAACTGGGGGGTATAACAAACATTTCTGTAGTGGCATTGATCACTGCAATTAATTTTGCTTGAATAGTTCTGTATAAAGCCTCGAGCGTTATACCTGGAGTATAATTTTCTTTTTTTGACATGGCAGAGGCAGGGCAGGTAGTAAAAGAGTTGGAGGAGAGAAGAAATTTTAATAAAGTAGCTCCTTGTTAATATAGGATTGTGCTTTCAAAGTACGTTTAATTTCATAAAAGGGAGGGGGAGGAGAGGGTCTCTGTTGGTTTTACCCAGCTAAACAGCAGAACTCCACCACAACCGCTTGCTCACCCCCTCCTCAGTGGAACAGAGGGAGAAAATATGATGGACAAGGGCTCAAAAGTTGAGATAAGGATAATTTAGTTAAAGGGAAAAGAAAAAAAAAGAAATAATACAAGCGAAGGCCACGTGGAAGCAAAGAGAGGGAAAAAAAAAATTCTCTACTTCCTGTCAACGAGTAGTGTTCTGCCACGTCCTGGGAAGCAGGGCCTCAATACGCATAGTGGCTGTTCGGGAGGACAGACGTCTTCATAACAAAAGGCCCCCCTTCTCCTTCCCCTTTCCCAGCTTTTATTGCTGAGCGTGACATCATATGGTATGGAATATCCCTTTGGTGGGTTCAGGTCAGCTGCCCTGGTGATGTCCCCTCCCAACTGCTGCCCACCCCCAGCCCACTGGGTTTGGGGTGTTTGGAGGGTCTGGGTGCTGTGCCAGCACGGCTCAGCAGTAGACACAACACTGGTGTAGTATCAGTGCTGGTCTAGCTACAAGTGCAGAGCACAGCGCTGTGTGGGCTGCTGTGGGGAAAGGTAACTCTATCCCGGCCAGACCCAGTACAGGGTCTAGTGTTCAGTGTAATAACCAAGTTTATAAAAATAGCTATCCGTGAGAAATGCTTTTGAATGTTTCTTCAAACTGACTTTGTCTTAATTTTGAGCATTTGAAAATTTGCATTTGGCCATTATCCATAATTGGGTGATTTGAGGGACTTCAATAGGCTAGCAAAATGCAGTTGGAAAACTATAGATGCATATATATATGTGTGTGTACACACACATGCATGTGCTCATAACCCTGCCCAGCTGTTGGCAGATCTCAGTTTTGTCCACACCTGACTCCGTGGGTTGTGAGCATGAACCACTCTGAACTTAATACCTTTCATTTCCTTTTGTTTTCTTCAGAACTTGCCTCCTGTTACAGGATTTCTTGTGTAGCACAAGAAAGAAAAATACTTGGGGTCTGGCTGTGTAAAAGACCTCCTACATCTCTTTGTGTCTTTCCTGAACCTTGAATCTGAGCTTCCCCCAGTGGAGATAAATGTGATGAATCTCTTACTTCCTTACTCCTTCCTGACTTCCACTGCATTATCCAACTCAGATGAGCAACTGGGAGTGGTACAGTGGGTTGGGGAAATAATTTGCTCTCACTACAGCCAATTCGTTTAGGAGACTCCTCAAAATAGAGAGCTACTAAAGCAAGCCGTCAGCAAGTTTGCATAGGGTCATAAATAATGCTTGCTCATTAGGAAAATTCAGTGCAAATGTTTTCATCTGCCAGCAATGTAAAACTACATACAGAAGGAAATCCAAACTTTTTAAAGTGAAAACTGAGATTAACTGTGACGTTTCAAGATTAGCCCTCAAGCTAATCAGCAGTTGCTGATTTAACAAATATAGTAGGTGACAAATAAAAAAGGCTTTAGTCTGAAGTTGTAGAACACTTATTACTGCATCTGTCATTCTAATAGGTGTATATTTGATGAAAATAAATGAAAAACATACATTTATAGAAAAGCTAGTCAAACATTTTCTAAGACCTGGATAACATCTCTTAGCTTCCTCTGTCTTATATTTAGTTTTGCCTTAATCTAGACAGTGTTTAACATAACACGTAATATGTCCCTAGAACCTGTTTTGTTGCTACTATGGGTACAACTAGTGGAAATCACTACAAATAATAATAAGGAAACAAAGCTCTAGTGAAGGTAATTGTGTTGGTGCAGGTTTGTGCTTCACAGGGTAGTTCTTCTTCAATCTACTGAAGAAATAAAGCACATTTCAGTACTTTCACCACACTGTTTTTACTGAAGTGTGCTTTGATTTGTATCTGCCAGCTTCCAGCCCACCTTGATTTTCTCTTTTTTTTTTTTTTTTTTGTTTTTCTATTGTGTATTGTTCAAAGTTGAATGATGAGAGACCAAAGAAAAGATAAAATTTATGAAATTTGGAAGCTCTCCAGGTTAGCAGTTGGTGGGAGAAGGTATCAACAGTTTTAAAAACAGTTTTCAAAATAGTCTCTGCCAGTTGGTTTTATCTGAGATTGGTATACAGGACCATTAAAAAAAAAAAAAAAGGGATCTGAAAGAGTGGAAAGCTATACATGCTGCACAACCAACATAGGAACTACAGATTCTGGTATGTCTTGCATAAGTAAGAGGTTGTTTTTCCTGATAGTTAAATGGTCTTTTATATTCAATTTAGACAGAGGTACTTACTAAATAGGTAAGGTGTTCTTTTGCCACCCGCTCCAGCATATGATGGAAAAAGAAGGAAAAATACTACACAGCTTCTGTGTCCTACACAGGTCTTCAAAAGAAATAGTAAATGTTGTTCAGGTACCTTTTAAAAAAGGGTGACAGGGTAAAACAAACAAACAAACAAAAAAACACTTATGGAGAAGTGACCCTCTTGCAGTAAGTGTATCAATGAAATATCATCTCTGAAATTTAATACAAAACCGTGAATAGCTCCAGCTACCTATACTGTGGCTTCAAACCATGCCAGCATCTTACGATCTAAGGCAGCTGACACATCAGTGTGCATCTCTGGTGATGATCTCATATCAGTAAGAGAATATACATCACATCTCTCTGTGGTCCATGTACAAACCAGCAGAAAAGAGTTAATGATTTGCAATACATGGTGTAAGAACCATTTTGGCAAAGTTTCTGCTGCAATTATAATCCCAAACAGAAAATGTGGTGCAAAATGTTGACAATGTTGCCTATTTCTAATCTTCAGGTTGTGAAATTTAGCCTTTTCTTTAAGTGAAACTGTGGATGTAACCCCTCAAGGATGGACTAGGACACTGTTGTTAAGGGAGGTGCAGAAGGAAAATAAGGAGTCTCAGATGCTTTAATTGCCCTGGGACCTGATGCAGTTCTTGGTAGCTGTGGTAGCACAAAATGTGTTAGTTAATGCAGTAGCCTAGCAAAAAATTCTCTTGAGTGCCATGATTACATGGCACAGGTAAAAATTAGTTCAAGCCCTTTTCAACTATTATTGCCTGCAAGGGCAATACTGACCGTCATGAAGAAGCTGCAACCTCCTGCCGCACATGGAAGAACTGTTCATCATGAGGTGAAGTACACCAAAGATAGGACAGCATTCAGTGTGGCTTTAGAAATTCTGGATATTTCAGGCTGCGTTACGGTGGTTGTGAGCCTGGGCAGCATGGAGAAGCAGAGTCAGGTTGCCATACTTTGGGCCAGGGAGGGAAGATCATGCCTTCCCCAAGAAATAAACCTCTTGAGTGCAGAGGGGATGGAGGAAGAGTCAGCAGGGACTAAGATCTGGGTGGGGAGACCCTGAGAAAGGAATTATATCCATAGCTATGCCTCTGTGCCTCCCCTCCCCCACCCCTTTTCTTTCTTTTTTTTTTTTTAACAACAATAAGTCTGGAATTGAAGACTGTAGGTGAAGGTGTATTTGGGAGAATATAATGGGAAAGAAAGAGATTTCCTGGAAGGCTTTTATGTAATCTGCATCACTGAAGAGTTCTGAGTTTCCATTCTTCAGTGTACCTTGTTCTGAGTTCTATAGTGCAGAGTTTAATGAGCATCATCTCACCTGACTGTGCTTTTCTTGAAGATGATTTTACTGTACTTGTTGAAGAGCAGATCATTAACAGATTATATTCATTCCACAGAAATATGTCCAGATATAGACATGTCTTTATGGGCCGTGTGTTTACTGGATGGGCCATGTAAGTGTTTACTAGATGGAGAGTGATGGTCCTGAAGAGCCAACTAAGCTCTTCTATGGTTAGCTGGCAGATGGTATGTGAATCAAACAAGTACAAGCTGGTACAGGCACAGCTGAACTGTTTCTAGGTGAGATTTTTGCAGATGATGCAATGATGTATAGGCAAAAATCTATGAATTAAGGACCTTCCAGAGTTAACAGTGGTATCCACTGGTATAGTTATTCCTGCGTTTGGTGTTGCTAAGAGAAGAAATAAAAACATATGGTGATTTTAGGGATGCTACTGCTTCTATCTGCTGTGGCTTCATTTGAAATGAGAAGCAAAGACGTCTTCCATGGATACGTCCAAGCCCTCAGCTGCCAGTGGTTTGGGGATGAAATTCATCAAACATAGTGCAGCCTTCAGTTGCAACTTATTCTCTTGGTATGCTCAGTGGTTGAAGCAGCAATATTAGTTATCCTCCATTGGCCTCAGTCTGCAAACTCTTTCCTCTACCTGCCTCTGCTTTATCTTGCTCCCCTCCTAGAAGAGAACACTGCATAAGTACCTGAGTTAGCTCAAAATTTGAGATGTGATTCATGCCTTTCAGGCATGAATCCAGAGTTAAAAAACACTATGATTGTAGAAAGAACATATTTTAGAAGTGGTATAAAACTGAATTCCTGAGTGCTTGAGGGTATTGCAATTCTTGTTTTATTTTCCACTGGAACAGATGTTAGCCTTGCTGCCTTGGGATCGTTCCAGCTCTGGTAATTCCATTCTGTGTACCTAAAACTCTCCCTGAGATTTCAGATGGATAAGGAAGTTATTATTTACTAGCTTTACACTGGGACTCTTTTTGGACAATGCTATAAAGATGCCAAATAGTATTTTAGTATTATTGCTCCAACTTCTTTTATTAGATGTTATATTTTATTATTTCACTGTAAAGGCAAAATATAGCAAGATTTTACTGGTTTTATCCTGTTCCTGTTGCAATCAGTGGTAAATCTCTTTTAACTTCATCGTGAGCAGGAGGAGGTCCTTACCTATCAAACTGCTTTAATAACTAACTTGTTAATATAACTCAAAATGTTATTCTAAAATCCTTTTCACTCACAGAAAGTTAAAAAAAATGTTTCTGAAATGCTTTCTAGAATTAATGAATACATTTTAAGAGTGCTGATCAGTAGTAGTGCTGTAAGTTAGCAGTGAATGATTAGACACAAGAGCTTGTTCAAGCACATTTGGAGAATGCCTCTAGATAGTGCTTTATGTGGAATTACATGACTCAGATGTCAAATAGCTATGAGCGATTGAAATAATGTGGTGGAGTATAGCAATTTACAAAGTAACATCTATTGATGCCTTTAAAAGGCTGCAACTTCTAGTGCAGATTTTGTAAATCATAAAAATACAGAATATTTTAGTGATCAGTTGTGCTCATTATATATATTCTTTTGGCACAACAGTGTAGTTCTTAACTGAGCATCAGATATTTGGGAATAGTAATATGGAAAAGAGATAAAGGAGAAATCTCAGAGAGAGAGAGCATTATGAAGGTCGTAGCAATAGGAAGAGTATTCATAAGCCAGTCTGTGAAAATCTTCAGAATAAGTTTTCTGCTGTTTGTAGACCTGTTATCATACTACTGTAAAATCTCAACATTTGTTTGGCTTTATAATAAGTATTGACAGCTAAAAGAATGACTAAAACATGTAAATGACAAATATATTTCTAAATATGTCCACATCTTAAAGTGGCTTTCTTTAAGAAAAGAAATGACGACATATAAAAGTAGTTCTAACTTGTCTTCTTTTTATCCTTTACTTCGCTGTTTTAGATACTCTAAGAAAAGAAATTAAAAGCAAATCAATTTTTATGATAATTTTTGTGTCATATGTACAAAAATTGATTGATTTAGGTTAATTGGACTATTCCTCTCCATTGCTGAATAGTTGCAAGGCAATCTTTTTAATTTATGTTCTGTTTTCATCTAGGTTACCCCATCAATGGGCAATTTAAAAACCTTATAAAAAGGAGTCTTTTTTTGGCTTCAGTGAAAGTGACCCACATTGATGTTTCAAGAACTGGAATCTAGCCTGATGGGAATTTTTATGTGCACCTAAGAGCAAAATTTTCCCTGGGGGAATATTTTGCAATGTGACATTTTTACTTTCTGGTCAGAAAAAAAAATAAAAAAAAATAAAAAAAAAATTAAACATTTAAAACTATAATTTAATTCTCTGTTCATACTGCACTACTTCTGAGATTTTGGCTTCACAAATTAACATACTCTCCGCAGTTGTTAATCTTTATGACAGCTCAAGGCAAAAATATTCCTTAACTTGAATAGAGAATTTTGCTGAGTATTATGAATCTACCTGTAATATTAAAAATGTTGTTATTAGCTGACTTAGCCTGGAGATGCTCTGAGGTTGTCAGGTCTGATGTTCAACGGATTATATTTTCATACGTCACTGCTCTTCTTTTCTGGCAGTCATGTTTTCCATGATGAACCAGTTTTCTTCCTTGGAGAGGTGCTCTAATTGCAAATAGGATTCTGGAGCCTGCAAGCATTTTAGTGAAACACAGGAAAATTGAAGTATTATAATGGCATTTATTATAGACATGTACACAGTGCATTTTCAAATAGTTTTCTAGTATTCTTCATATTAGCTTTTAAGACTTCTATATTTGTTACCTTCTTCTCCCCATCATTGTCTTATGGCAGGTTGTTGTCTCAAGCGGTGCTGGTGATGAGGAGGGTTTTTGAATTATGTAGCATCTGCTAAATCAATGCTAAGAGTATTCTTTTTCACAACACACAGAACTTTCTCTTCAGTAAATTATATGATATTGCTTATGTGTAATAAAGCCTTTTTGATTGATTGGGTGATTGATTGGGTGATTGCTTCATGCTTCATGCTGAGCATAACCTGCATTGTTTCTTTGTGATTCCCTTCACCCACGTGGGTGGGTGTGGTATCAATGTGGTAACAGATCATGTGGATGAAAACAACCCAGCTCTAACCAAAACAGCATAACTCAAACCCAAAGAGTGAATTTACGGTTAAACAATATTGTAGATCATGTAAATAAAGCTGGCCACATCTGCTGTTTCCTCTTCACTACAGAGAACACTCTGCTCACTGCAGGGTGCCATGTAAAACACTGAGTGCCACCATAATACTGACAAACTGCAGAATTTTCCAGAGTAAATCAACACAAATCAAGAGATTATAGAGAACGATTTGAGGAAAGAGTTGGCCATATACTGCATTTCAAAATCGGCAAAAACTACAATGTTTTTCCATCTATGATAGATTGACGTATATGTTTCATGTCAAATCTATTATCAGTAGACACAAATCAGCTGTATAAGAGCCAAACCTTCATTTGGAAAACTTTGAAAAGCACAGTTATGGATTATTTATACCTGGTAAATTCTGCCCCAAAAACCTCTGGTGAAATTTTTCAATTCTGCCTCATTCATTCTAGCTGCTGAATTAGACAGTTCAGTTGTGTTTTATAATATAATTAGAATTAGCCTGTGCATAAGGAGTCAGCACTACAAGTCACACAAAATCACACACAGCTAAAAACCACAGCAAAGAATTTTGTCCCACGAGTGAGAGGTAGCAGCAGAGAGTCTGACAGTTTTCCCTCCCTCCTTCAGGTACCCTCCGTGAAGGACAGAGTCTTGCTTCATGGAGAGCCTCTAGGAGGAAACAGCCTGAGGAGCCATTGGTGGAGCTCAGGAACTGAAGTTCAGCTCTTGGCCTCCCTCAGCTCTCCTTACTAATAGCTCTCTGCTTCATGTACTTAAGACAAAGGGCGGCAATGCTGGGTGCTGGGGCTTCATTTGCACGGCTTGAAAGGCCAAGGCCTTACCTTGCCCAGCTTTCTAGTCCTGCGTGCCACTTTTTAATCTTGCTTTCTGATGCAGTGTGATGGTGTTGCTGCATCTGCCTGGTGACTGTGGGGTCACAGCCTCAGCATGCTCACGCTGAGTTACTTGGGTTAAAAAGTTCTTCAGGAGTTACTAAGAGGAGCAGTTACAGTGATCAAAAGTGCATGTCCCAGCTGAAAGTAGTTCTGCGAGATGGAGGTAAACTTCTGTAGCCTGGGGGCTCTTGTTCTGCTGAATTCAGGTGTTTGCTGCATACCAGTGCAGCATGTGAGCATCTCCAAAAGAGTTTGCAGTGATATTTCCTTATTGGAAGTGTTAGATTTTCTTAACATTGAGTTTTATAAGATCATGGTCGCATCTCAGAAATTTTACTATTGCTGCTTTTGTTATGAATGACCCTGAAACTTGACATTTGAGACCTAAAATATCTATCTTGTCATTTATTTATTTATTTATTTTTAATGAGAACCTTTTCCTAGTGTCTTGGTACAGTTTCCCCTCCATTGTGCCAGTTTCATTGACATAGCAGCAAGGCCAAAAAAAAAAAAAAAGCCTAAAACAAACAAACAATCAAAACCCAGCAGTTATGACACTAAAAAAATTAATAAATTTAATAGGGGATTAAAAATATATTACCTCAGGTAACTTAAAGAATATATAGATCGGGTAAATTGCATCTAGGAGTACATCAGTCAAGCTGCATGTACAGCTGAGGATTAATTGTTTGCTGGTCCCTTTGGATGAGTGCAAAACCAACTAACTCAGTATTCAATACTGGGTAACATATTGATATCTGTGAGTTGCACATAGACCTCAGCAACATAACACAGCTGCTGTGAGGACCTTGTACTCTCTGAGGTTGTTTATTGCTTTGTAAATTGTTGTGTGGTTTTAAAGCTATTCATTTTAATGTGATTTATCCCATAGCCTATTCTTTGCATGCAAAGACAGTGGTACTGTGAAAATTTGGATCTCTTTGTATCTAAATGATGTTTTCTATTAGTTTCCATTTTGAAGCTGCAGGTTGTTTTATAGAGATCGAAGGGCCACAATGAGTATTTTGGGAAAGATTCAGTGCTCAGTTTTCAGCCTAATGTTTCAGATCTGCCTGTGTTAGTTTCAAATTTTCCCTCTTGCAAAAAGTAGGGTGAAAGTTTATGGGAAGAGAGACGTCCTTTAGCAGGTATTTCCTAGCACTGCAGTAGACCAAATTAAGCTTTACGTCTGCTTTAGGTGTATTTCCCATAACACAGCTATTAAGTCCCAAGGGACACAGCAGCAGCCACTTCCCCACTTTGAGATGACCCAGGGCTGTGACGGAGGGGATACAACCTGGTCCAGAGCACTTCTAACATTAATCCAAACTGCTCCAGGGCTACAGGAAAAGCTGTGGCAGAGTGAATAAAAGTCCTTGTAGATGTGGTTCAGAAAATATTTGGATAAGTAAATGTTGTGGATCATGAATATTAAGCACACAACTCTAAAACCTAACTAGTGGCATATGAGTCACTGGGCTCATAAATTTCTGTAGCTGTTACCGCAAATAGAATGTACGTGGAAGGAAGAAAGGAAGGAAAACACTATAGCTACCTCTCCAATTATTTCTTTCCAGATCTGTTTTTTATATTTGGGCATTTGCGGTTTTTAAGAACAGGGCATTTTAGATTGCTATATTTGTATGGTGCATCAGTGAGTAAATATGAGCAATTAAAAATGTTCGGGCAAGTAAAGATGCAGCTAAGCACCTAGAATATTGATTTTCTTGCACAACTTATCATTCAGTATGTATTTAAACATATGCATACTGCACTGTATTTCCAGTTAAAATAAATATGTAGAGAGGATAGGAGATAGGATGCACTTTGTGTATATCCTGATAATTAGATCATCCGCTTTATACATTCAGGGTATTTTAAATAACCATTCTGACAAGTTGGTAAGTTGGTCAAAGGCTCACCCAGTGATGAGTGCTAAAAAGGGATGATATTAGAAAGATATAAACATTAAAATCAAGGTGGAAGATCCTACCTGTTGCCTATTTACGAATGTAAAACATCATTATTTCTCCACTCTAAACCAAGGGAACATGGGATATGTAACCAAATGTTTAAAAACTGTAGAATATTCTTTCTCTTATTCTTAATACAGATACTTAAAAATATTGGGGGCAGAATAATTGAATTTCATATTTTACTTCCGCAAAATATTTTCTCTGAGGCTTTCAGACTGTTTATACTGCTCTTTCTCTTAGGCTGTGATTAAGTGAAGTGCTTAAGAGCTCACTGAATATTAAGCATGTGTATTCCAAACGGGCTGGTAAAGAGCTGTACTGAATCAAGTCTTAAAAGAGTAAGTTCTTTGTTTTCCAAGATAGGCTGTGTCCAAGTAAAAGAAATATTTCCCACAGAGAGTTAACGTTTAGTAACCTCTCTCTGTGGAACTGTTTTACATTATCACGAATGCTAACAGTATGAGAGAACAAACTTGTTATACAAAATGTGAGTATTATACAATTTTTAATGTGCATCTCAGTGAAATTAAAGGCACGTCAGGCTTGGGCTTTTCAATAAAGGCATGCCACAGCCCAGGGGGCTTGTCAGGGCTGAAAATCTAGTTTGTGACATGCTTTTCACTTCTCTGAGCGACATGCGATGCAGTGCTACAACCCAAACTATGATGTTAGCTATTGTGTGTTATGCTTTTGCAGACAGCATGTATTTTGTGATCTTAACAGTTATAAAAGGAGTATCAAATGGAGATAATAAAATTACAATAATAAGTGGAGCGTTAGGTTGGCTTTATTCTTTGAGTTCTCCAAATGCTTTTTAGGATATCTAATCATGGACTCCTCTCAGACAGTAAAAATGCAGCTGTATGTGATGTAATCCCAATACAATACAACAACCTTATTTTCTCTTGCATCTTTCACACCAGCTGCATCTCAGACTGCTTTCCACAGCATTTAGTGATGCGGTGCACTACATAGGAGGTAGTAGCCAGGAAAGAATCTGGTCCAATGCCATGTGAGTCACCAGTATAATCTCATTCAGCAGTGGATTGCATATAGAAAGGGGAACAAATGAAAAAAATCAGAAGCGCAGCAATTCCCTCATGCTTTAATGAGATTTTAGGAGGGTAAAAAAGAGGGATGGCTATCTTTTTCTGCCAAAGTACTTTTTCTAAAATACTAAAATTCATTCAAACAAAAGAATTTACTCATCATAATAAAATAATCTCTGTTACATTCACAAGGTTCTGTTATTGTTGTTTCAATTGTCTTTCAGTTCTATGAGAAAAGCTTCTTGTAGTAACCACAACCTTTTAGGTAAATACAACTTTAAATTCATGTCCCTTTAACCTTTGATAATTGGCAGCCAAAATAAGGTACAGTTTGCATTTGTAATTCAGAGTACACTATCTGTTTGATTTAAACACTGATTATAGTTAATCAAATGCGCATGCTTTGCTTTGCAGACAGTGATGCACGTGCTTAAAACCCTGTACCTGTGTTTTGTTCTTTACTACCATCTCTCTTCCACTCCATGTTGGTACTCTCTTTTGCTCTTATTTCTGTACTTGCAACAGAATCCTACTGGTCATAACCAAAGCTTGAAGTCTGTATTAAAGACGTATTTCTCTCTCCTAGCCTTCTTTGTGCTGTAGATCTAATCTGCTTCTCCTGCTATAGTTCTTCTCTAACTATCTTTGCAGTATTCTTCTTTGCTGATTGCCTCCTTCAATTATTTGTGGCAAGATCTCTTTTCATTTGTTATTCAGCCATTCTGCATAGATGGAAAGATCTGAATCCTCCCCAGAAAATTAATCCCTATGTCCTTAACTTGATTTAGATTCCTGTACCAGTGTATATGTTAAGAAGTGGCAGTGTGCAGACTATTGATTTAAATGTGTGATCTGAGAGAGGACATAGTACTTGACACGCATGATGTTGGCAAAAGCTGCTTTTGTGCTGTGGCTTCCTGAATTTCCCTTCATTAATTCACGTCTTTCTGGAATGGCAGTGTTTGCAAGTGATAGGAGTTTTCTCAATGTAAGACATCCCAAATGTTACTCCAGGCAGACATGGGCACTTTCCCTTCCCCTCCTCACCATTTTTTCTTGTTGCCTCTAGACTGTACATTATTTTGTTTACATCTACCATATTTTATTGTAAACACTGACTACTTTTGCTGTGCAGATTCCTGAAGCCTGGAGGTTTTGTTAGTTTAATCTCACAATTAACTGCAGGAGGGTAGGATTGATATAGGCGGGAAGAGCAGGCATCCTCCCCTGCATTGCTCTGTGCAGTCTCCTGGCAGACAAGGTTACAAAGTCCATGATGCCTTTACTGATAGAGTTTGTTCAGTAAATCTCTAAGGTTAACAAAGGCAAGGCAAGGCCTGTGACAGATTCTGATATTTGCTATGTAGTGCTTCTAACATGTGCAGTAATTAGTATGCATTTGTACTCACTAATTGCAAACGTTTAACATTTAAAAATATTAAATATTTCTTCAAAGCTTGGATGTGTCAAAATTCACTCCAAAACCACTGACAATGCTATTGTTGACATTTTTTATGCTCCACTTGTGTCAGCCAAAACAAATTGTAAGGTATTTTTGTTTGGAGTCTGAGTAAGGTGGAAACCAAACCCAAAAATATGTTAGCAAGGGTTAACACAACACAAGAGGTGAAAATAGGCTTGTTCCTATTGCTTCTGTAGGAAAACTGTATATTGAATGCTGCTTTGTGGAAGTTGTTGGCAAATACTGTTTTTACAATCTCCCTACTTGAAAAAAAAACAAAACCTGATATGACCTGATTTCTTTTTTCAGCAACAATGGTTAAGTGTAAAGATGATTTAACTTTTAAACCATCAGTTTTTCAAAGGGCATATGTCCCCATATGGCCTACTAAAAAAGGTGAAAATAAAATAAGAAAAGCCTGCTTAGAAACCAGATGGCACTGTTTGCTTGAATAGAAGAGGTCACAGTTCTCTTCAGATTAGTGATCTGGGATATGAAACAAAAAAGATCATTTATCTTAAAAAAAAAAAATCTCATGTTCCTGTTTCAGACCTGCTCTTCCTCTCTCTCTCCATTTTGCCTTAATCATTCTTTTTCACTCTTGCAATATCAGCAAACCTCCTATCCTGGACAGTAAACTGAGTATGAAAATAAGTGTTTCCTTGAGGGATTGTTGCTCAGAATGCAAGTAAAATAACCCAGTGGCTGGGTTATAAATGACCCTTAGGCTGGCATATGTGAATCACGGTACCGGGCCCTGTAAAGGCAGTGCTTGGGTCAAGCCTGCCCTGCCTTAGGGAATGTCTATGACAGGCTCTGTTAATTTACCTGTCGAATGGTGAGATGGTTTGGTTTCTGAGGTCAGATGCACAAATCGGTCCCAAGTGCTGTGGAGTATGTTAGAAGTGTAACCAGCAGGTAACAAAACTTAAATTTTAATACATATCCTTATAACAACTATCTGCATGATCTTTCTGTTTAATGCATGGGTTTTGTGCAGTGTCTGCATGAAAAACTTTTCTTGAATTTGTCACGCATTGAAATGAGCAGCCAGATTTGGCAAAACCTGAAACGTCTTGCTGGATTTTATGCTTGTTGAAGTTCTGCAGTTGTTGTGGATGAGATGGGGAAAGGAGTAGAGATGGAACCCAAGACTGCTGGGCTCTGCTGAATGTATTATGTTTGCAGGAAATTTGCTGTTTATTTCAAATTGTTGAGCTACGGGTTTTTTGTTTGGTTGGCTTTCTTTTTACATCATTGGGTAAAAGAGGTAAGTAATAGGAAAGAAGCAAAATACTCAAAGAATCATGAAGGGCATACTACAACAGTATATTTAGTCCAATACAGGATGGGCTAAAGTTGTGGACTGAGAGCATATCTCCCTGATTAGCACCACTCTGAGATACATCAGATTTGATTGACTGTATACACTGGTCAGATAATCTTGATTTGTCTTAATACACACAGAAACAAAAAGTATAATTTTACTATAACTAGTATCTATTGGCAAGAGGTTTTAGCATTTCATGCACAGAAAATTTTAAAATAAAGCTCCAACAGAAGGTTGTGCATTTGAAGCCGACTTGCTTTTCCTACTACGGATCCCTTAGATAAATTTGGAGCTAAAGATGCCTCACCTCAAGCTATAACTGGAGGTATGCTTTTAGCAAACTGTTTTTGATAAAAGGAAGATGTTAGAGAAAACTCAGTAATACTTAAATAGCATACTAGTTACTATATATATATAATTTTTTGTCTGCTGGACTAATAGACAACACAGAATTTACAGTGATTTCATTAAATAGAAACAATGAAAATGGAAAATACTTTGTGCACTATTTCCCCTATTCCTCATCTGTGTGTAATATTCAGTACATTTGTGATGTGTGACATACAGATTTTTATTTACACTTTTATATCTTATACATTTTTAAAATTGGAATATTTTATATCCATCTGACTATCATTTTCACTCACTGTTGAATAAGGACTGTAGCTAGCTTCTGTTATAACTTCAGTGAGAATATGTGGCCCCATGTAAAATGCATTTCATTTGGACAAAGAGGTTACAGTGGTCTATGGCAGTCCACATACAAAATAAAAAGGCTCATCCTTCTCACTGACAGCAGATAATCAGAAAATTTCTCTTGCTTAGGTGTGGCCTAGAACATTTAACTCATGATTTTCCATGGGAATACTTCCATTAGTAGAATTTCGGTGGAGTGAGTAATGGCTCAGCTTCCTCTAGGAATGAATCTTAAAGAGGTTCAGAGGATCAGACAACCTCCAACTTATATTCTTTGCTAATAAGACCAGCATGCGTTCTGGGTAAAAATAGTCATTAGTTGGATTCATTTTGACAAAAAAGACAAAATGAATGCTGTCTTGAAACAGAAATTTGTATTGATTAGACTTCACTGATGACAGTAGAAGACTTCAGATATTTTCTCTGCTACTGTTGATCAAATACAGATTAGAATGGCTGGAGACATGAAAGTTTACTCCTTTAAATAGGATTGCGATAATCTCTTGGGGGTTATATATAAAAAGGTTTGCAACTAGGAGTAATTTCTTCACTGAATCCACTACTTACAATGTGAACGCCTTTGTACAGTGAGCAAAATAATGTTCAGTCTTCAAAATGTAACCCTGGCAAGAGTATGAACATTATGTCTTCATCTGTAGGACAGATTGTGTCCACCCTGGAAGATAAATCAGAGAGCACTAGAAATTGTTCCTGGCTTCAAGCTACGGAAATTATTGCGAGGATTTAGAAAGTAAAATTCCTTCTTCTGAATATATTGAGTCAAAAAAGTCATGTCCTTATCAGCAAATGTCTCACCTCTTCTGTTCCTGTATGGTCACCCTGCTACGTTGCAGTGGGATTTCTCATAAAAAAAAAAAAAAAAAAAAGGAAAAGCCTGAAAAAGAAAGACCTCTCTGTCTCCAGGGGTTACCAATACACACTATCTGATGGGCAGTAATAAAAAAGAGAGAAATAAGATTGAAAAACAGTGCTGCTTAAATTCCTCAATCTCGTAGGACAGTAACATAGCCCAACAGTATCACCAGGTACCCAGATCTGAATTGAAACTTCCTACTCATTTCCTATGTTCCTGTCCAGGGATAATTTTTTCTTCTGTTAGCAGGAGACACAGTAATATGGGCTTCCAAGGAAGTTGACTTGGTCTAATGTCTTCAGAAAAACAATCTGATATAAGAGCTATCCTCCCTAAATATAGTTATTCTAAGCTGTTAAAAATAAGATAATTTATACGCTAATAAGATTTCCATTATTACAATGATTGTTTTCTTGTCCATTAATTACGTACACTTTGATTAGTCAGCATTAGTACAGTGCATAAAATAGCTTTACAAATATCTAATAGATGGGTTCATATTATTATTGTTTTAAAGACGGTTTTTGCTGCAAATTAAGAGGCTCCTTTTCCAGCTTAGTATATGAAGATAAAATATGATCTAATTTGAGAAGCAATTGTTTGGGTTAGCTGTTTTGCATTTATTAATTCCTTTTATGAGTGATATAAAGGAAGAGACTAGAATCTCCTTTTAAATGCTGTATCATCATTCTAGCTGGAATTCAACATTGTCAGATCACTGCAATATAGTGCAAAAACATCATAAATATTCATTGCATGCCAGTGGCAGAGAAGGAAATACTTTTTTATTCTAATACCACTTTCACTTGAGACAGATGAAATGAAAGGCGTCTCATTATTTATTTTGGAGAACTTAATGCAGTCTAGGAATGCCATACACTTGGTCAGTTAGCATATATGATTGATGACAAGTATAAAAAAATAAAAGTCACTGATTTTTAGGGGCAGTTTTGAATACTAGGTTTACTGCCATTGTACAGAGCAGTGCAGTTTGTCAAAGTATTAAAAAGAAATTTAGTTCCATTTTATTCAGTGTGACTGTGTTGACCGAGATAAGGAAAAGGTTATGATACAGGAGATAGCTGGAGAAAATAATGGAATCTGTCATTTGTCTTCCTTCAAGCTGCCTAGATATTATTGCTGTCTTTCTCCATGTAGTCCTCTCTGGGAAGCCAGCAGCATCATGAAGGAGTGCTGTAATTAGAAAGTTGTCAATGTGAGCTTCAACTCACTGTATTTGTTTAGAACAGGTAGTGTTGGATGTTTTCTAGAAAGATTAAGAATGTTGCATCTTTAAACAACTTCTTTGTTTCCATTGAGTTCTATTCAAAGTAAAATGCTTCTTAGACCTTGAAGGTCTATTGTTTCAAGCAAGGCTGAAGAAAGCAGCCAAAGTGATAAGACAGCAGGTTTCTATACCGACATAGACCCAGAAGGATTTTGAATATAAGCCAACTTCCTCTTTCCTTGAGAAGAGGAAAATGGGCTTAGTAAGGGCTGTGCCAGTGAACTTGCCTTCAAAGATCTTGCCTTAAATGACTCGGTTTAGCATCCTCAGCAGAAGAGAACTTCAAGGACTTCCTTCAGCAAGAGCTGAAGTGACACCAGCACTGGGCCCAGCACATTTGCAGTGGCATCAGCTTGCTCCATTGCTGGAACACACTGCTGGGGCTCTCACAGCAGTTCAGTCCAGCTTAGCATGATTCAGGGGTGTAGGGTAGGGGCACTGCTATTAGGATATTAATTTGGGGGGACAGAAAACCTAACCTTGTATTCAAATAAGTACAGACATTTCTGAATAAAAGTTAGAGAAATGGATGGGCAATTTTACAATTGTAAATTTTATTCTCTAAGAAGTGCAATTATGAGTCAATCAAAATTGTTTGTGCTTTTGAGTGAAATTCTCCAGATAGTGCCACCATGAATCAGCCTTCTGATTCACACAAATCAGATACACAAATGCTTTTTTTCCAGATATTTGAATATCTTTTGAAGTATTTTCAAAAACATATAGAAAATTATTTTTACATTTCCAAAAGAAAATTTTCAACATTCCCTTTCAAATGAAATATTTTAAAAGTCTGAAAATGTATTTTAAGCCCTTATTCTGTGTGAGAAAATTTTGGGTTTCTTTTGTTTTCCAGGATTTTCTTTTTGTAATTCTTTTAAAATTTATTCCTTTTCCCCTTTTCATGCCACTAAGTAAAAACAAAGGGCAAACCCAATGTCAAACAGTCTCTTAATTATCAAATATCAGAAGTCTGTTATTCTGCCAAATTATCAGAGGTCAGCATTCATGACTTGATGAATGGGAGACAAGATACAAACTTGCACTGCACAACTTAATCAGTAATGCCCACATGTGGACATCATTTACACTACATTTTAGTAGAATGCACTAAACCAAACCCAGGACTTAAAGTTCAGGGTCTCTGTTCTTTGGACTGTGCCCAATATGTTTGTCAGCTCTTCCTCATGGGCAAGTTTTTGACCTCTCTGAGCGCATGGGAAATGGAGCAGAGTGAATCTTCCTGGGTTTGACCTAACCGTTTGATGCAGTGCCACAAGAAAAAATGACTAATAGTGGCAGCTAGAATATTTCTGTAGGAGAGGTGGCCCCAGGCTGGACTGAAAGGGCTAGGAGAGGGAACTTTCCTAGCAGAGTTTCCCCAAGACACCAACATCAGCTCTTGAACTCATATTATTGAATATTTTAATTTATGTTTAGCACTAAAAGGAGGAGTGTTATTGATGCAACTTGTTGATAACGTGGAGTTGAAAGACGCTCTTAAGATAGAGGACAATTAAAGTATCATGCAGGAAGAACTGAAGGACCTCGAGAATTCCTGTAAGAGAGATCGGAGGAGATTCAGGAGTGAAAATGCAAGTGTATGCACTGAGGAAACTGACTGCTTTAGGCATACCAGAAGCATTTAAACAGAATGTAGGTGTCCAAGAGACTGAAATTCAAGTCCTGCTGCCATTCTGGAACATAAAGTGTTCTATACACTTCATGCACAGGAGAGGTATTTTGGACTGGGTAGGTAAAAGCCTACCTCCCATATAATATCAGTTTTTTGAGGTAGAAAGATAACTCAGCTGTTTTTAACCTTCCCTGTGATGGCTCAGAGAACATCTAGTATGCCGAAGAGAACTACTTGTTCTCTACGTAAATATCAGCTGACAAACGTAGCAGAAAGACCTATTTATTTCAAATTGTACTGTAAGCCTAAAAATATGGCCAAAAATAATTGGAACATAAAAGCTGGAGGAAAACTTAAAATAACCAGAAATTCAGGTTCATACACAGTTTGCTGATGGGAATAATAGAAGCTAAAACCTTACCATGCTGAGTTTAATAATTCCAAGGGCTTGAATATGAAAACAGCACCTTGCAAATGCATGAATGGATAGTAATGCTCTTCTGGTGCAAATTTACTGACTCTCCTTCTGCCTGTGCTCCTCTTGAAGCTAGAACTGAGGGCAGTAGTTTAAAGATCCATGCATATCAGTTTGTGTCCAGAAGCCGTTTAATTATTCTGAGCTGAGAAAGGGGATTCACTAGACCAAGCTTGGTACCCTGGGAATCTGAGTGTACTTTCAGACTCACACTGATCATGTTTTCCTACGTAAATTTACCAGTTCCCTTGCTTGGGTGTATCTGAATTAGTCTGCATGACAGTGTAGATACCATCTTNGAAGAGATGTCCAGCCCTTAGCTTTTCCTTGTGATTAATTGGACTTTGCACACTACCTTGAGTTAGAAGAAATGCAAAAAGTGGACTCAATTTACCAATAACTGGAATTTCTCCTCATTTCTGCAAATTATCTGGTGTTATTTAAGGGGTGACCATGAAATATTATGTGTTGCCCTGTTTTCATCCCCATCACCATGCCTGTAGGGAATGATGGTGGGTTTACAAATATATATATATATTTTTAAATACACTATTTCTGTGTTAAGTGTGCTTTCTATATATGTCTCTTTTTTTAGTATAAAGTTGATTTAAAATTCATTATAAGGCAGAGGATATATGTGAAACAACAAATTATTTCACAATAAGAGAAGTAGAAGATGATGAAACATCTACTTCATTATCATCAAAAATAGCTGTCTTCAAGAGTGCTTTCTGATACGGAATGCAATATAAACAAAATCTGAAATTTTAAAGAAAGGTAATTCTAAAGGCCCTAAAATTAGAAATAGTTTAGTCTAGGCTCTTTAGCTTTATAGAAAAAGCCATCTTAAATGCTGTAATAATTCTGATAGTTGTCAAGCTAAGCCAAAAATACAACTGAGCCAAAGTAAACAGCTGTTAGAAACTTGCTGTAAGTTTAGATGAGAGATTATTATTGTTCCATTATGAAATGGAAAATCAGCCTTTCAGTGACTGCCACTGTGAACTATATATTAGAAAGCTAATGACATGGATAGTTTCTGTGCTTTGAATTGCCTTAACTGGTTTGCCAAAGAAAGGTTTAAAATTCTTCAGTCACTAGAGACATTTCAGGAATATTTAATAAAAATATTTGAGTTCTTGTGTAAGAGCTAGTGTTGGGTAAGGAAGGAAATCCAGTGTTTGTGTTCTAGTCATGGATGCACTAAAACAGCCTTTTAGTTGTTTCCAAATGTCTTTCCTGATACGTGTCAGCTCATGTTTCTGCCTGCAGGGGAGTTTTCAGGTGTAGAGTAGCCATGGAAGACTAGAAATGAGCCTCCTACCACAGTCTTTTCTATAGGCAGTAGCAAGAATCATCCAAGACTAACAGGTATTCATACTTAAAGACTGATTTGTAAAACCAGCTGGTCTGCAGGCCTTTTTTTTTCTTTTTCTTTCTCTTTAAGGCAATTTTTAATAAAAGTTGGTCACTTAGAATGATAATAGTCAGAAGATATCTGTGGTCAGCACTTGCACATGAATAATACCAGTGTGCTCTGTTGTGGATGCAAAGACCTTGCTAATAAAGTAGGCTGGCTTCCCATTAGAAAAGGCATAGTAAAGTAATGTACTGTGTTCAGCAGATGTGACAGAGACTGGGCAGAAAGAAGTATGCAGAGGGTAGGTAGTGGCTCCTACAGTCTTTCGGATCATCATCAGAACAAATGAAATATAGCCTGTGCTGTTGTTCTCTCTGCTGGAATGAATGGAGTTTGAAGAAAATGGAATAAATTACTTCAGAACATCATCTGAAATTGCACTGTTGAACAGATAACACTGCTGCTTAGTACAGTGTCCTTAAAAGGCTTAATGCCATCTCTTCTGATTCATTCTTATAAAAACAGTAAAAAAAAGCATTGGTGGTGGAATATAATATGCTGTTATGCTGTTTCTACAGACACACAGAGCTAGAAACTGAAATCATCAGGGACTCAACCTCAAAAGAACAATTCTCAACATCACCTCTGCAGTTCAAATTTACTTTTTAATACACAAAGAAAAGGGTTTGAATTCCTGGTCCCAGTGCTTCAGACTATTTCCTCTTCCTCTTCTCTTGTCACCCTGAAAGACAGATTGTTTACATCAGTGTTTTTACACACATCTCAAAAAGATTGCATCAAGAGTGAAGGCATTATTTTGCTTGTGCTTCACAGGTCATCCATGCATCAGGAAACTGGCTAAGTGTTAGCAGTCAATTATACTACCAGACGTACGAGTATTTTTTGCAAACAACTCCAGTACCTGTTAGCTTGTTTCCAAAGTATTCAGAAAAACTTATGAAAAAAAATTTGTCAAGTATATATTTTAATTTTTCTTGTCATGCTTTTAAACCTACAACAACTAATTGTGATCATATTTTGCCTTCTGCTGATCATAAACCTAGCCGAATGTATAAAAGCACATTCCAGTATGAGTGACAAAGCGTAAAGGTACCAGGTTTATTCTTTCTTCATCTGCACTGGTCAGCAAATGCAATACTGTTGCTCAGGTCACAAAATATTAGAGATATAGGCACCCTTCTACACAGCAAGAGCATCCTCTGAGAGTATGTGCTGTGTTTCAGTTATGGATACACTTCTTCAAGAAATGAATAAGAAAATTGAAAAAGGGGGTTAAAGGTTGGAGATAGGAAAAAAAATCCCTCTCCTATGAAGGAGAGACTGAAGAGACAGGAACTCTTTATTTTGGAAAGGATCTAAGCGCCAGCATGAGAAAATCATGGTAAGGCTTATAGTACTTTATATTTGCACATAATCCTAGATTCAGGATATATGTGAATGATAGACACTTGATTGCTTTTTCCCTAAGGAAACCTTAATGTTTCAAACCTTAAATTTGAGACTTAAGGTGCTGGTCCTCATTTGCCATTTCTTCCAGCTCAGCTGTAGGGTAAAACTCTGTCATTCTTATCATGATTAGGAGATGTAAAGAGTAGCCATTTTTGAGGTAACTTGTTTTTGGGAAGTGCATGTAATTCAAGACGGTTCACACTAAAGGAACCATGCAATCTCTCTCTTACTGCGTTATGCCATTCTCTGGTGTTATCACAGATGCAAAATAGGTCCTACTGAATATATATATATATACGGTATTGTTTTACTTTTTTACTTTTAGGGACTCTTACAGGCCTTTAAGGGAGATGTGTGTCAAAGCACAGAGCACAATTGGCCAGTACCACAGAATCCGTATACCAGCAGTTGTTAACAGAGATCTTCGCTTGGCAAATATGAGACACCAAGCCCATTTTTTAAAATATAAGTTGCTGGACAATTTTGCCCAGAACAGTTTGCCTCTGGGGGAAGAAAAAAAAAAAAAAAAAGTGACAGTTTTGTATGTCTTATGTTTCTGTGTTCTTCATTTCCAAGTATTTCCAAATGCCCTCTGATGCAAACCTGTGCATCTGCTTATCCTGTACTTCACTCGTGTTGAAGCAGTTTCTGTAACATATTTAAAAGGTCATGAATGTTTCCTGAACTCTGAGATAAAGCTGATTTCCCATTTACTTTTCTGTCTACGAAGAGATCACAGAAGAAGCTACATAGGAACATATGAAATATCCCATGAGGTCAGTGGAGTGGTCCGCCTCCCAGACCTCTGTTTCTAAACAAAACAAACATGCAATCCACACTCAATGCAAATTTTGGAAGTTTACTACCTACTGTGCAAAGAAACAAAATGAAAAACGCCAGTGATTTTTCTGTTTTAGACCAATGCCCTAGTAATTTCAATGAGTGTCTCCTAGTTCTAATATTATGGGATTTGATGAACACCAGTTCTCCACTCTTCTTTTCCATCACCATCATGATTACCTGATTTTTTTTTTTTCTGGGAGCTCTCTTTATCTCTCTAGAAATATCCATGTATTTATTCTATTCTATGAATTTGTCTTTCTTCTTCCCCACCTTCTTTCTCCAAAACCCATGTATTCATGTTCAGGAAACTACTTATTTGCATATATTTTTTTCAGGAAATATTCCTGTGGAGCAGACAAATATTTAATGCTTAGAAGCAATCATGCTCATTTTTTTCCTGCTGTTTTATGCCTTCTCTGTCATAGCTAGAACAAGTATGTATTTAGATGAGAATGGTGGTAAAGCTTCATTTAGAAAATGTTAGCCAAGACCAGATTTTTAGCTGTGCTTTGCACCTGCTCTTTAAGCTGCTCTGCTACTGCTGCTCTCCAGACACCAGTGTTCAGTTACCCCAATCTCTTAGAACATGTCATATGAGAGCAAACAGTCAGGAAAAAAAAATCCTGTTGGATCATAAAACGTTTCAAATTTAAATGTTCAATTTTGAAAAATTTGACAGAAACTTCTGAAAATAGTCTCAAGGCTTGAAAAGCTACAGTCACTGGATCTGCTTTAATCACATGTTCTAGAAACATTTCATCCACTGCGCTCTGAAGATATAAAATCATAGATTCAGGAGCATTGTTGGTTTTACAGACCATCATAATTTTCCTCACCCTCTGCCTACTGCTCACCTTGCACTGTTTCAGAGGTGACAACTACCTCTTTGTCCCACAGGGGGTGACAACGTTATTGCTGCCTGCCTAGTACCCTCTCCACCTATGCTCCAGGACCCCTTTGTCTCTGACTAATTGAGTGACCTAACTAAGTGGAAACCAGAAGAGTTGCATGCGGGCTGCCCTCAGCTGGAAGTTTGCTGTTTGTTTCAGAAGTGAGATTAGCACTGCTAAAAACTTGTCGAGTTACTGTTGTCTTAAAGGTCATGTTTGGAGGGTGGAAGGGGTTATGGTTCGTACTGTGTAGCTTTTCGCCACCTAGACATTGTGGAGCCAAGGTCCAGCTTGTTCTGTTCATGTCCAAGAAGGCAAGGCTGTAGATAAGGGGTCCTGCATGAGTAAATCAGTGTTAGCCTGTATAACATATGAGTAGCAGGCTGTGTGGATTGGCTGATAACACCAAAAGGCTTCTGGGACTAACAAAGAGAGCCATGCTGCTTCCTCCTAGCTGCTCTGTTGTGCTTGTTCTGGGTCTGGAACTGCAAAAATAATAAAAAAACAACATCCCCCCCCCCCAACAAACAAACAAACAAAACAAAACAAAACAAAAAAATCACTGAATGTATCTTGCTGGTTTAATAGGCCACAGTAGCTCACTTAGGGGCCTGATGAGTGCTGAGCTGCCGGTAGAAAGGTGTAGGACTGTGCAGCTGGGAGCAACATGGGAGGGCAGTACCTGCCCTTTGGGTGTTGGCAAGCTCTCAGGTTTGCTGTCCTGTGATGCTTCACGCTCCTTAACTCCTATGTTTATTGGACTTAGTCCAATAAGGACACCAAACGATCAGATGAACAGCTTCATTTCAGCAGACGTCACAAAGCTTAAAGGGACAGTTTAATTACAGGTCTGCCAATACTTGACATTCCTTCACAGTAATGCACTGTTTTATAAATAAAAAATACGACTTCAACTGCCCTAGTGGTACCACTCTTTTTCAGTTATTTCTGTGGGCATTTTTTTAAATGTTTTACTTTATATCACATATCTAACTGAAGAACCCCCAAAGTGACTGAATTAGTTTATTTTTGGAAAAAGTACTGACAGTCACTTTTGGGATTGGGATTGGTGTGACTATGTAGGCAATGGGCATCTCAGGGAAACCCACTGGGGATAAGCGCTGCTATATGGGGAGATGACCTGCCTATAGAGCATGGTAGCCCAGATTGCTGGCCAGTGGAGTGCAGCTGAGGAAGAACCCCCGAAAGGTATTGGAACATTGGAAAACGCATGTGCTAAAGCAGACTTTTTTTGTAGGCATGATATGGAAAATCATGAAGTAGATGCTATTTATTTATTTATTTGCTTACCATACTTGTGACACTTTGCAGAAATAAATATGTAGTAAATGAAGTGATGGTTGAATTGCAGACCTGTCCCTGACTGAGAGAGCAGTTACAAATATTCTGAACTCTCCTTTTCTTGAGTGATGAAAGAAGCTAAAGGCATGAATGAAAAAGTGTGTTGGCTGTGGATTTCAGTGTATGAAGGATGAAAGAATTTTAATATTGGCATGGGCCTATGTCCAGAGCAGAATAATAAAACTGTCAGTGATAATGCAAAGAAAATTCTAATAAATACTAGTGGTCTATAGCTAGAAAAGAACTTAATATGTTCATAATATAACAAAGATAACTACTTTATATCAACCAATAAAAAATTAAAATGTATTAAACAGCTGCTTCCAAGAGTAGACAAATGACTAACAATGCTATAATGACAGAGGAAGTCCCAAGTGTCTACAATAAAGCTAATGTTGGCTAATATTTTACGAGTATGAATGGATGCTGGTTGCGGACTTCTTATTCTGACCGCAAATAAAAGACTGATGGCTTAAGAAGACATAAATTCAAGAAAAAGAAAAGGTGAAGATTGTACATCGAGGAAGGGGAGAAACTGTCTTTTTAGTAATGAGGTGAAATGCAGTTATGCTGTATAACCAAGTGTGTGCAAGTAGGACAAAAATCAATGCTAGGCTTGTAAAAATGGAGCACATAGAAGAAGGCAGTGTGCAGAAGAAACGGGAAGATGATGTTCTTGTTTACAACAGTCATGAGACTAACACCATTGAAATGTTTGGTCCAGTTCTGTTTTTCATCATTTGAAATGCACAGTAAAACACTATGGCTTTTTGGAAAAAAAGCCAAACAATTACAAGAAAAGCAGCTGGATTTGGAGATGTCACTAAACCAAATAAACAAACAAATAACAACAACAACAAAAATAACAGAACTTCTACAGCTTATAGCAAGAATGAGATATATTTCAAGTACACTGTGCCAGACTGAGCTTATTTAGCTTCTCTTCCACCCTCTGTTCACATTGCTGTGCATCATACTCCAAGCTACACACTTCCTATTTCCTTCCCACCAACTTTTCAAGAATAATTGCCAATGCAAAGGTACTTGTCCACAGCACAGAGTTGGGCAGATCTGTTGTAGAATTGGTATTTACTCTAGTATCACTTTTGCAGTTGGTGAAGAAAAATGACTTTGAAAGAAAAAAAAGTTTGTAGGTTATGGCTTGAAGAAAATAAAACAGGCACTATGACTCCTGTGTGGTTACTGTCAGTCTCCATTGGGATGATGTGTCTGTCAATGAAGAGGAAAGCTCTTGCTGATAAACTATTCTAATATATAATAAAATATATGCTTTGATCTGGGTGAACATAATTCACTTATTAGTTGATTCAAATGTTTGTTAAGGGGACAGACCATATTTTGTATCTCTTGAAGTAAAACAATTACATGACTGGGAAATATTGTTTGAATCCGAGAATCATGTTCTGAAGTCAGTGTTGACATTGTTTCTATTCTTTTGAAAAGTACTTCTCATCTGTACACTGATCCCTCTGCTAACCGGTATCTAACCATGCCTATTGCAATGTCACCAAAACACAACAGAACGTAAAAGGGGATTTTGCCTGTTGTTATAGTCACATGGATTTAATCAGACCTTGTTCTTATGGTGGGTCACACTGTAAGCTGCACGCTGTGCTGGCACGTGCTGGAGTATGTGGTGAGGTAAAAACAAAGGACGAAGTAATATTAAGATTTGCTTTTGTAATGTCAGACCTTAATGTGTGTATCAAGAATAGCTATTATTCAAACATCTGCTACTTTAAATAAAGAAAAAATATTTTTACTAATTTATGGATTTCAAGCATAAAGAAGATAGCTCTCTAGCTAAATCTTATGGTATGTTATCTTCATGGCAAAGAAATGATTTGATGTGGGCCATAGAACACCATCAGATTATAACTCACTTCTCATGCCATAAATCAGCCCATCATTTCTACAAAACAGATTTCCGAAAGACTGGTTGGTTTATTTCTTAATAGCATTAGTATCAGTCTGCAAAATAGAATACTAAAGCATTTTATTATACATTTATTTAGCCTTTTTACCTTAAACATAATGTTTTTTTGTTTGTTTTGTTTGGTTTTTGTTTTTTTTTTGTTTTTTTTTGTTTTTAATAAATGGCTAAAACTAATTACCCAAAGGATGTCTCTCCTTAGTTTCCCTCCTATTCCTCTTCTAAGTTAATGTTTGTAAAAGTGAAATGAAGGTATTGGTATTTATATTTCTCAGTGTTCACAAGGAGTACTCCCCTCTGCCACATTGCAGGACTGAAGAGTGTGGAAGGAACACTATTTCAGTGTCTTCTGGGGCTACCTAAAGCCCCTGCAAAAATCTAGGAGTGTTTCACAGAATCACAGAATCACAGAAACACAAGGTTGGAAAGGACCTTCAAGATCATCTAGTCCAACCGTCATCCTACAACCAATACTACCCACTAAGCTACTAAACCATATCTTGGTTTCTGTGCTAAGCACACTGCAGATTTAGAGTCTTGAGGGGTTTAAGCCACTTGAGATGCTGTCACTACTTGTCACGTGTTGTTATGAAGCAGCATGTTACTGAGGAGCAGAGAACCAAGCAGTAACTGCAGCTGCAGTTGCAGTTTTGATGCCTGGGTAATAAATAGGTACTGTCATTGTCATGGATTGCACTAGGGATTTCTTCTTACAGGCTTCTTACTGATATGTTTATTGTTGATTCTACCTCTGAAAACAGATCTGTTTGTTGGATTACACATGGAATAAATAGCAAATTTCAATTTCTCTTTTTTTTTTTTTGTTAGTATCTGTATGTGTAACATAAGACTGTAGTTTGTGAACAATACCCAAGACAATATCAAAACTCATCAAATTGTATTTAGAAATTTTTATTCCTTTTAATAGCCCATTTGACTTTTTAACATTATTTAGTAAGCTTTACTGAAGGTAAAATACTGTGACTGAATAATTTTGCAGATAACAAAGACCCTTTCACATGAGTTGTTCTATTACTCTTTCATCACCATTGTCCATATCTGTATTTTTCTACTGGTTAGATGAGTCAAAGCAACAAATCTTAGCAAAGAGTGATTAAAAACAAATACTTCTGTAACTCAATTTATGTATATAGGTAATATAATTTATTCCTCATATATATTTTATCCAAATTTTTACATTTATTCAGAACATTCTAATCTGATCTATGTTTAATTGATAGTTTCATAACATGTCAACAAGGATGTATATATTTATCTCTAGTCAGCAGATGCATATAGTATATGTCTGTCCTATTGAATGATGAAAACATGGATGATATTGCAAGAGGTAATGATAATATTGCAAACCAATTGCACTGGGAATCCAGAAAAATTCATGAGCAGGTATATTATACTGTCAATAATAGATGGCAGTCATAGATAACTGTTATCACAGATGATAGCGATGATTCTTGCTATATGCTTGTCTAGAAAAAGCACTCCAGTAGGTTACAAGTTACCATATTATTATCTTGTAAAAAAGAATAAGAAGAGATGGAGTTAAAGTAAAAGGCAGGAAATTTAAAATGAAATCAAAGAGTAATTTATCCACACTGTGAAAAATTTAACTGTAGAATTCCGTTCACAGGCCACAGAACCAAGAATTTAGCAAGGTTAAGACTGGAATGACCATAGATATACCTCTGCAATAAATGATACTTGCACAGCACCTTTTACAAGTCTTTTCTTTAATGTTTTCTACTATTTTTTACTTAAATGAAGTAACCAAATGCATTATGATTATGTTCAAACAAATTAAGGGATATTAAATACTACTTCTCTAAACTAAGGGAGATCTGGATGTAGGCTGCTAAGGTACACACATAAATCTGCCTGCTAATATTTTATGTTGTCTCCTTGGGCTTTGTTAGTAGCCACTGGATTAGACTTATTTCCAGCTGGACTTCAGTAGGAGCAGTTCCTACTGAAGAGAGAATCTGTGTTATTACCAGTATTCATTTCTCTTGCTCTCTTTTTGTCACAGATTGGGCTTTTTGGCTTTTAATCCTTAGCACAAGGTAGCTTACACTTCTTGAAGGGTGTCTTCTTTTATTTACCAAAGGGGAACAGTGTTCTGTGGCTTTGCAGGAAACATGGCGTGAGTGTTCTGTAGACCCAAGAGCACTGCACATCCCTGGTACAGTTCCTTGCAGGGAGCTGATTTCAGTGAGTCAGATGGTCTCTTTCGGCTTTTAAAATTCCATTTGAGAGCACATCAGTACAGTAGTATAATCCATTTATATAAGATTAGATTTTACACCAAGTGTAAAAGTTAAGGGTTTTTTTTTTCCTGCATTCTTCTGTAAACTGAAGATGGCTGTGTTTTGCACCCTTAGCAACCAGAATAGGTTATCCATAAAGGGACATTTGCACAGAGAAATATATTGTAGCCTTGCATGCTTATAATTTTGTTTCTCTTATCCTAATGTCTGTTAAAACAAAAATTAATGGGGATGATAATAATTATCCAAACTGGGTGTGGAATAAAACAGCAATCTATATTGACAGCATTCGGCACTCCACTGCAAGTTCAAAATATTAAAAATACTTCTTAGCATAAAAGAATGAAAACCTGTTCTTTCATACTCCATCATAAAATAGCTGAAGTAAGGAAAAAAGTTTAAAAGATCATTTCTTAATTTAACTCAGAAAGATGGGAGTAATTTGCTAGGGATATGTGGGGAGGTTTCAGCCTCAGGAAGAGGTGGAGGAGGTGACCATTATTTTGAAGTGTAACAACATGTAGCACAACAAAGGGTAGCACTGTCTTAGGCATTACATTTAAAAACAATACTAGGAAGTGCATGTTGATATAGTACAAAACCACACCACAAAAGCTTCTGGTATCCATAATCATTGATATAAGTAGATTATAGAGCCATTTGGAAAACTATACGATGAATGAAATGTAGAACCATTTTCTTGCATGCTTTTGATAGCTCTTACATATCCTAGATAAAAACAGTCACCTGGGATTCAGTAAGTTACTGGCTTTGTTGTACCTCTATTTCCATCCTTGAACAGTGGATTATAACACTAGTCAACTTTCTAAGGCCATTTGAAATCTGTGGAATAAAGCTTTAAGGAGATGTTACCTAGTTATTTCAATCTTGGTTGAATCTCCTATCTTCGATATTTAAACTTTGTTTGGAAGTGAATGGAAAATGATTGCAGTTCTAATAAAATTTTATTATGAGAAATTTATAAAACTTAAGTTATTAATTTATTTTATTTAGGGTCAAGTTGTTTTCAGAAATGGAGAGAGAATGGGAACCATCAAGTTTACACAGTTCCAAGGTAGGTTACAATTTTATTTTCATTTCAATTATGTATGCAGTTTCAAACTTATATATCAATTGCATTTGTTTCAGAATGTTTTAAATATGTGCAACTATTTTTCAAAAGAAACTGCTTGGAAGTTGCAGCAAGGTACTTAGAAAACACATGAGTTTTATTACCTGTTTAAAATACTGTGTTTTGAACACTTAGTGCTCTGAGATATGTCCAGGTATTTTCCTAGAAGAAAATCCACATACACATACAAACTATTGATCTATAGCAGTCAACAGCTGTTGGGAAAATTGTACTGATCTGCTAAGCACCCAGTCCTTAATACAGTCATTTCTGGAAAACAGATCTGAAGGGGATCTTAGAGAGGATTTTTCTGTTAAGCTCTTTCAAGTTAGCATTTGTGCTCTCTGAAGGCTTGCTTTTGATATTCAGCAACTAGTTGCCAAAAGTTGCTTCAGGAGGCAGTCCCTCAGTGTGTAAAGGACAAAAACTGCAAACCCCATGCCTTGGAGGCAATGCTGTCCTGCAATGTGACTCACTAAGCCTACTGCATCCCCTCAGCTTGAGCTGCTCCTGCAGGGTATGGTCTCAGCAGCAGAGACCAAAAATGCAGCCCCTCCTTGCAGACACTGGGATTTGTCAAGGGTTGTTTGCAGCTGGAACAAGGTGCTTGCTTGGTAAAGTTTTCTGCTGGAACAATGATTCACAGAAGACATGTCATAGTTGTTTCTACAGTTCATAGAATGCAATTAATGTTTTTGTTCCTATGCCGAGACTGAGATAAAACTGGAAATGATTGCATTTGCATGGTCTTGTGAGAGCAGTAATGAGAGAGGGACCTGGTGGATCCTTCTCAGTGCAGGAGAAAGGGGCTTGCACTCTTTCTCTTTACGAAATCACTTTATACATAATCCTACTGACCAAGTTTCAAAGGCTCATTCTTCAAGCAGAAATTGTCTGCTGTATGGACATTATTATTAATGAATGGCAATGCACTTGAGGGGTTTTGTTATTCTAATTTACAGTAGCAGTCTTAAGGACTGCTCTTGTCTTCACATCTACAACTGATGCTATTATCTCATGTTCCCTGAAGCATTTCTACCCGCTAAAATTTTGCAGACGCCATTTCATGATAATATAATTTGGAAATTATTGCTCAACACTAATGATAAATATTTATTGCTTTCTCTGCTTCCCCCCTCCCTCCCATTTTTTCGTAGTGGCACTTTTACAGCAACATGAAAGAGACATGTGTAAATATTGCAAAGGGATTTTACAGGTGTTTATTCCTCAGAAGTCTCAAGGAGGCCCTGTGCATTCTGCCTAAGGCAGCTGCACCCTATTCCCTCTGCATATTAATGATGTGATGGATGATCATTGGGAGGTGAGACATGAATCGTCTGAACTAATCTGGAGGAGCAATTGAAGTCCTGGGTGGCTAATTTTAGACAGGTTTTTATAGTCAACCTTTGAAATTTAAGTTTCTTTATACAGTTTTTCAGTTTTGCAACAGATGCTATTTAACATCAATGGTTTTACAATCAGTTGAAGTACTGTTGGGTCAATAAGAACAGAGGAGACAGCTGCCCATTTTACAAATCCCTGCCATTACATAATGGCTGTTTCAGAACTGCTTCAGGCCTACACCTGGGATTTTGATCATCAACCAAATGTTTCCCATCAACCTGCAAGAAAAAGCCTACTTGTTTTCATTATAACCAGCTCATCTTATGGAGAAATGCAGGAGAAGGACTGGATTATCTCTCAAGCAAGCAATAGTCCATCAATACATCTGAAGTCTGTCTTAAGTTTTGTTCTCAATAATTCTGGAAATGAATGTACAAAAAAATATGAGAAATTGAAATAAGGAACAATAGGTGAAAATAATCTTTTTTTTTTTNNNNTTTTTTTTTTTTTTTTTTTTGAGCTACCAATGATATTCCAGCTATTAACAGACTTTTTTTTTTTTCTGTTTCTGTTTCATTGCTACTGTTTTCATACTTGGCTTTTATTTCAATACCTGCAGCATAACTGTAGAAAATGTCAATTTTTTTAAAAAGAAGTCTTTAAAACCTTGGTTAGAAAGCGTTCCAAAGCATTCACATTAACTTTTAATAAATCTTGGACTATTGGGGAAGATCCATATAATGGAAAGAAGCTAATTAAGTCCAGTACTTAAATTGGTAAATGGGCTTTTCCTTTGCAATTATAGCTATTAGGTGCTATCAGGCTTGAGACAGATATATATATCATTCATTAAAGTTTTTTT
>VXAL01006006.1:38081-83463 GCA_013399475.1 Chauna torquata | reverse complement strand
TTTTTTTTTTTTTAATGAACTATGATACAAATCATCATGACTTCTTGGAAAAAAAAAAAGACCACATCAAAGATGTCTTATAAATTTTTTATAAGATTAATGGTAATGGTATATTACTACAGCATATGTTAAATGCATTAGTAGCTTATTATCCAAACATAACTGGGAATCATTAGTATCAGTGTTCTGTACCTCAGCAGTCATTTCTTCATCTACAATGGTTTATAGTTTCATTAATTATTTGAATTAAAACACATAATTATCACCAATAAATCAGTGCAGAAAAAATAAAGCAGGTGAACAGATCATCATATACGAGAAGTAGGATTCACAGAATCACAGAATCACAGAATGGGCAGGGCTGGGAGGGACCTCTGAAGACCATCTAGTCCAACCCCACTGCCGAGCAGGATCACCTAGAGCACGTTGCGCAGGATGGCATCCAGGTGGGCTTTGAATACCTCCAGAGAAAGAGACTCCACAACCTCTCTGGGCAACCTGTTCCAGTGCTCTGTCACCCTCACAGTAAAGAAGTGCCCCCTCATGTTGAGCCAGAGCCTCCCACGTTTCAGTTTGTGCCCGTTGCCTCTCATCCTGTCACTGGGCACAACTAAGAAGAGACCGGCTCCATCCTCTCGACACCCTCCCCTCAGACGCTTATATACATTAATGAGGTGTCCCCTCAGTCTTCTCTTCTCCAGGCTAAACAGGCCCAGCTCTTTCAGCCTGTCCTCGTACGACAGGTGCTCCAGTCCTCTAATCATCTTAGTAGCCCTCCTCTGAACTCGCTCCAGTAGTTCGCTGTCCCTCTTGTACTGGGGAGCCTGTGGCCAAAAACGCTATTCCTCATTTGCTAGGGCAGAAAAACAGCTCTTAGTCTATGGTGGAGTCAGGGGCTTCATTTTCTGTTTCCTGCAGTATTGGACAGACTGTGCCTGACAACTCTAAGAAGAGCTTAAAAGGCAGAGAGATACAAAACCAAGAAGGCAGGCAGTGAACAAGACAGTTTTCCAAGGTTCAAAGGACAGTGTTCAAACTGGAACTATTTGGATGTTTTCCTGGAAAAAGAAAGCCTTCATGTTGCAAACTGCTTGACAAGCTGTTGAAAAGGGGTAGTTGTCCAGGTGTCCATAACACAAAATCTTTGCTGGAAACCTTTGTGTTAATGAGATTATCAACAAACATTTTGGCTATGGAAAAAGTAGACAATGATGTCTGCCAGAAGCAAGGGAAAACCAACCCATGAGGGTTCAGAGGGTAACTGCAGTATGCCTGACACACTGTGATGAGATTTTGAATAGCTGCCTTAATTTTGAAGGTAGATGCAGTTTTTCCCAAACTCATGCTAGTCATGTCCCTTTTTTCAGCTTCTGTTAGTTTTCCAAGTGGTCAAACAGATGGTGCCAGAGATAGCTGTGACCAAACTGCTTACTGCTGTATAGATTGTGAATACCACTCAGGAGCGATTTAGTATGCAGCAGAGGACACAAAGCACATGTAAAAGCATTTTGTTCCCCTACCTTACTGGCAGTCTAAAGAGCAGTCTGCCAGTCTAGCTCAAATATCCAAGCAATGCTTGAAGTTGGCATCTTTCCGAATGAAGCAATTTTTCCACTGATGCCATTGAAGGACTATTTTCATTGTCAAACACGTAGTTAAAGTAGACGGCCAAATCTTTTGGCTAGTACAAGCTGAAAGAGGATCCTGGCAACTGTTGTTTTGTGCATATCAAGTAACAGGGAAGGCAGCTACAAAACTGGGTTTGCAGATTGCTGTGATACAGGAGGCTGCAAGAACAGATATATACCCATTCTTCAAAATGTTTCATTTTGGTAGATTATTGCTGGTTAATCTGACTGGAGCCTACAAGGCACTTTGCTTTCAGTCATTTTCCTATTTCTGTCAGGCATTAGAGAAAACCTAAAAGACTTTGGTGTTGGAATAGATCGAAAAGGAAAGTAAAGCTGAATTATAAACAAACAGCATTGAAATGTGCATAAATCATGCTTCTTGTAGGTAGGAGCAAAAGTTTGTGGTACTGCATATTAAGAAAAGTTGAAGAGAGAGTGACAGTCATCTGCTGTGTCCTTTTGGGAAGACAAGGTCAAAGAATTCAAAACTTTCAACTTCAAAAAGTCAGGAAGTAGGCTATGAAGTTGGTCAGTGTTGAAGGCTGATCTGGATAGTAAACAAGGGTGAGAGCATGGCTTGTCAAGTTTAACGCTATTGGTCTTCTTAGAATCATAGAAGCACAAGGTTGGAAAGGACCTACAAGATCATCTAGTCCAACCATCAGAAGAGACATTACTGAATTTCTGCAGTAAAAGCCTTAGATATTCTTTATTCAACAGAAATAAACAAACAAATGTCTATTCTATGGACAAGAACAAGGTATGTGAGACTCCAGGACTGCCCTCATGGAGTCTCCATTCATCCATTCAGTTCTGACTTGTCCGGTGTCCACAACTGTTTCAACAAAGGAGATGTTAGCAATTCTCCAGTATCACCTACAGATACAACAGCTTGTTCTCCAGGTGCATCAGTCCAACCCTGGAGAAGTTTCCTTCTATTATTTTAAATATAATCCAGCAGACTCAAAAGTACTTTTCATTCTTGCTTTCATAAGAATTCATATAAATAATGAGACTAACTGCTTTTCAATATTTTTTATATTTGTGGTATATACTGTCCAGTATATATCCCACAAAACCAGTTTGTAGATTTTAGTTCTGTGAATAATGTTGAAAGTATATAATCAAACAGACACGAAATATTTAGTTACAACTCTGAAAAGTCAGGTTTGAAATATATCATGTCAAATACCCATAATCTGCGGTGTCAAATATCCACAGTAGGTGGATTCAGATTTCTCTGCTTCAGCAGCGTATGTACAAAGTGAGAATAAAATCTCCTTATAAATGTTATTTTTTTCCAGAGATTAAGGATCACCTTTGAATAGTCAGACATGAACTCTGGGCAAAAATAAATAAAGAAATACAGAATTCTGCTTGCTGAGCAGAATGTGAATAGTAAACTATAAATACTTGCTAGTTTCATGTAACGAACAATAAGGACATAAAACAAATTTAGTTTTATCCTGGACAAGTAAATATAGCTGGATTCTTCTGGAAAAGATAACTCTATCATTAAAGACAATTATTTTGCATGCAAAAAGGGAATAAATTAAGGAATCAGGAAAATTTACTTCTGACTTCCTTAACAGAGTGCTTGATTTGCAGTCACAAAAACTAACTTTGGTGAACTAACTCTTTAGTGTTCCATACCAACTCCATTGTATCTGCATATGAGAAGCAGTATAGTTATACTGCAGCCATTCCTATCTTAGAGACTACTAATTTTTTATATAAGTGATCAATACATCCTGTTGAATGAAGTCTAATAAACAGTACCACGATGGGTTGTAGCAATTTTCTAGCATACCACATGCAAATGCACACGCACTACCTGCTTTTTCAGCTCCAAGGCCATTAGTGGTGACAACATGCAACCTTTTAATAGGTCCCTTCCAACTGAAATCCTCCTAAAAAATAGTTTTCTATATATTGTCAAATGTTTCAATACTGCTTCATACTGATAGCCTGAACTGTGGTATACAAAAACACATTGGTGCTACCTTGCCTTAAATCTTATCCTTTAGAGGGCTGATTCAACAAATATGTTAGGCGTTGTTCTTCAATCACTGTGCTTCACTGCCTCCGTGCAGCACCACTTCCCTCTTTTGTTGGCAGTGACATTTTCTTAAGCAATTTAGGAGAGTATTGCCTATGTGAAGCTATGAGGTGGCCACAAAACTGATTTAGAGTTCCATTTTCATGAAAAGAATAACCTTCTAAAATGGAGAGTTATACCAAGTAGAGGTATAGGGTGTGCCTCAAATCTGGAGTCACTGAATATTGTCTTTACTGATTAGGAAGATGAACTAGAATGTGTAGTTATCAAATGTACAACAGTCCCTGGGGGACCCAGCAAGCACAAGGGGGACTAGACAAGCATTCAGAAGCATATTAACAAATTGAAGAAATAATCAGGAAAAAAACAGAATGCTGTTTATATAGGTCAAATGCCTGGTGCCTCATTGGGAATAATTTGCTCTGCAAATACAAAATGGGGAATGGCTCACCAGGCCATAGTTATATATAAAAGGAACTCAGGGTTACAGGTTGAACATGAATAAACAAAAGCATGTAGATGTAAAAAAAGAAAAATTCTGTGCTGGGATGTATAAATATTAGTATCCTTTTGCTCTAGCCAGTGCCAAAAGTCTACAGCTAACTACTGTGTCCAGGGCTAATATAAGGAAAATGTGTAAAGATGACAGGATTGAAAGCATACCTCATTAGGACAAGCAAAAGATGTAGGTTGCATAGAGAAGAGGTGATGGTCAAAACACATGACAATTCTGCTAAAAAGTAGGAAAAATTTGCTTGTCTTGCACTCATTGGCTGGCTGAGAAGCAAGGGATTTTAGCAGTGGAGATTTAAGCCACATATTAGAAAAGACTTTCCTATTAGAAAAGGACGTTTAAGCTCTGAAGGGATCATAACATTGCTACCTTTGAAAGCTTTGAAAAACAAGTTGAACAGACTTCTGAAGTGGCGTAGGTGTTTTCATTGTGCCCGGAGCCAAACAGATGGCTTTTTATACATCTTGAGGCCCCTGCTAGGCCTACTGTTTTTAATTTTGAGCTATTGCTCATCTGCAGTGTATGCTATGTGATTCTGACACTCAATTTACAAATACCCATCTATTTACAAATACCCATCCACTACTAATACCAGTTGTTGTATTCCTTTGAATTGTTTCTAGTAAGAGAAATAGCATAAGCACGAAATCCTACACAGTTTAGGTGATTTATAGGCTGGAAACATAAATTTGGTTCCTCTTCCGGGATCTGTTTTATGTTTTGTTTTGTTTAAATCCAATGTGTTATTTGAATGTGAAATGCTCAAGTAATCTTCGGGGCCAGGGCTGGAAAACAGACGAGCATCCCTCATCCAAGTGAGGATCATAACTGCTAATATTTATGGGTTAGGTCTTCTGGTCTATAAGTCCTGATTTTTTTGCTACAAGATTTATACCAGGACAAAAAGTGAAAGTCAATATCCAGACAAATGTATAGCCCAGACATAAATAGAAAGAGGTGAACATTTCAGTTCCCCGCATACAGAACTTGAATGAAACCTGGGATTTCCCAAGTATGATGACTCTTCTAACCTTTTACATCTAAATAGCTACTATATGAAAGGGAGGTGCTGCACCTTCTCTTCTTCTGCTGAAGCATTTGAAGAAGTGACTCCCAATCAGTTCTTGACAGAAAGGTGTGTTCTCCTCACCGCCCCCAATCCCCACCACCCACATACACATAGGTTTAAAAAAAAAGACACTGATCATTAAGTAATCTATCAAAAGAGACCGTTTACCCCCTGACAACCCCAGACAGAAAGTGAAACTTTTCCCATGTCTATATACCAAGGGGTGCAGTTTGAAACGCAGTTATTTTGGTGTTTCAATTGCCTAATGCTGTAACACTTGACTCTCTGTTCAGAGGATTATTTGTAAGTCTGGCTCATGAAGCATTGCAGTATTGGGTCAGATGACAAGCTCTGTCAAGCTCAGTATCCACTTGATAGTTCCCAGGAGATAAGAATATGGCATATGTCAGTTATGGGTATATGCATAAGAATGGGCACATACAGGGTACGTTTTTCTCAGTTATACCCTCTCAGTTTCCAAAGGCCAGCATTTTCGTGACTTTTTGAAGTGGAGGTTGTCTTTGGATCATCAGTTTTAGTAGTTGCTTGTGGATTTATGCTCTACCAATTTGTCGTATCTTTCATGAACCCATTTATAATAAACCCATTTGGCAATGAGTTTCACAAAATAATTATGCATGGAATGATTAAAGCTCTTCCATTTGTTTGTTTGTTTGTTTGAAACTATCTATCTCACAGTGTCATTGGGCATACCCTGGTCTTGTAATGTGAGAAGCAGTGAATAACTGTGTGTTACTCAG
Source organism: Chauna torquata (assembly GCA_013399475.1). Classification (NCBI taxonomy): domain Eukaryota; kingdom Metazoa; phylum Chordata; class Aves; order Anseriformes; family Anhimidae; genus Chauna; species Chauna torquata. The sequence continues at coordinate 77,429 of VXAL01006006.1, read as the reverse complement.
TTTCTCCATACCGTTCATGTTTCACAGATCTTTCTCATCTGTGATTCTTTTTTAGAAAGGAAAGCTCTTGTCATCCATTTAGTTTTTTCTTCATGTAAAAGCTGCTCTATAATTCTAATAATCCCCTACCTCTTCTGATACTCTTATACCTTTTTTGTAATAGCATAATGAGAGCCACATACAGCATTGAAATATCCATCACTATACATCAAACCATTGACTGATCTTTCCATGTTATTTTTAACTGCTTTCCCAATATTATATTCTACCACATTCAACCTCTCTTTGCCTCTTTGGCCACCAGTGATCACAGTAGTGACATTTTCAAAGAACCAGTCACAGGAAGTCTAAGGTCTCAAACTGGATGATGTTCAGTAGGTACTAATCAGTATCAACCACTTTGTACGTATACCTGACATTATTTTTCCCTTATATGTTACTCTGTAGCTTGCTAGCATTGAACTTCACCTGTCATTTTATTATCTGTGTCTCGGCACTGCCTCACCTTTGTACCACTCCTCTCTTGGATAATAACATAGAAGAGGTTGTTTCTAGCTGTTTTCTCCTTTTATTATCAGATTCTTTTGGACATATTTCCTGTTAATTTTCTCTTTTTCTTCCCTAAATACTATCAGAATTGTTTTCCCCCTGTTCTACTTGTTCCTCTTGTAANTCTGCAGGAGTACTGTCAAACCAGAGAAAAGACAGATAAGAGCTACAGAAATTATTTGGGGTCTTAGGGAATTCTTTATAAAGAAAGATTAAAGGGATTAAATGTGTGGTGTTGCCAGAGTCGCCTCATTTGAAACAAGTCATATTGCATGGATATAAATTCCAGGGTCAGGGAAGATGTACTGAAAGGGTATGCCAATACTGAATCCACTGGTTGTCACAGAAGCTTATTTCGTTTTACCTGAGCTAGCTTTAAACTAGGAAGCTCATGCTGATAGCAGTGTGGTAACAAAAACATAGCTACGAGTTGGAAAGCTACCAAGGAGCAAAACAAGTGATTTGGTAGCTAACCTTTCATTTGGAAGCAGAGCTCTGGGAGACCACAGCTTTGCAGCTATCAGCACTCAGGTGAGCAAGTTTAAAGAGCAGTGGGTACCTCTGTGGCACCCGAAGTCGTAGTACATAACATGGAATAGTTGGAAAGAATTGGATTAATTCTTTGCCCCCAGGCAAGAGAGGCAGGCCTGTGTGAGAAGCAGGGGAGACCTATTTTTGTGTGTGTCTATGCAAGGTTTTATAGAGCCATTCGTCCCCTGAGAGATTATTTGGACTGTGCAAGTAATTATTATTGTGACAAGCAGAGACATTATAGAAATAGCTGTAGTTTTTATAGGATTCCATGTCAGTTCATCTGGTATACTCTGAGGCACAAAGTGTTTCATAGGAACTGATGAGTCTCTGTCACTATTTTGTGCAGATGTGTCTTAGACATTCTCTTAAATAACAAGGAAAAGGAGTGTTTCAAAAACATCAGCAAATAAAAAAAAGCCAGAAAGCAACAGAAAAGAATTTTACAATAATTGATCTCTATAAAAGTTTGACGTATCCAGCTCCAAAAAGTTACCAGAAAGTATTAACCTGTAAAGAAATGGCAAATGAGAAAGACCTGAAAGAATTGTAAAATGTCTCCTTTAGAGCTGTCCTATTTTTATTGCAACTTAAACATATTTTTCTGCAGTCAGTATTCAGACTCCTAACATCTCTCCTGTTGGCCTCTTGGAGAAATGCATTTTTTTCTGGAAGGAGTTGTAATACAATTTCTACAGCGCATAAAAAGAGCTTATGAGAATAAGACTTATGAGGAATCCATCAGACTCTGGTATATATTGTGGGAAAATCTTTCATTTGATTTAATTAATAGAGAATGTGGTCTTCTGCAATGACACCACCCCTAACCTGTAGTTCAAATATGTTCCCAACAGATACAAACCCATGTGATAGAACAACTTTAATTATTAATTAATGGAAAAGAAGAAAATAAAATTTATCTGGGTCACTAAAAGTGCATAGATTTATTATTTGACATTACGACATCTGAACAAACAAAAGCAGAATATTCTTTAATAATACATCATGCCAGCATGTAAAGGTTTGTGCAGTTGTAGGCTAGAGATCCTGAGATAAGATTATAACTCATGACAGGTTCTCCAAGTTAATGGAATTTTAAAACAAAGAATTTTTGACAAAAATTTCCTTTAGAGAGCTAGTTCTGGGATTGTAGGCAAAATTATCACGGTGCTAGGAGAAAACAAAGATCACTGTGAGAGTTAGACCTATCACAGATAAAGGAGATGAACAAGAAACACTTCAAAAAACAGTAAAGATGGGTTTGTTCTGTGTAGGTGATCAAAACCAGTTGTGAATCATATGCTACAGAATTCATACAGACATTGATACTAAGCCTTTGAGAGCACAGGAACACTATTAATCCAGATATTAGCTCCGTATAAAGGGCATGGAAAGACTAACAGGCATTTAAAATTTACTAGTCCTCTTTTTTGCAACATAATCATAGCTCAGTTTTGTTCTGTCATTGTATGTGCTTATTTAATTCCAATTTTACCTGGTCATACAGTCATTGTATCAGCACCTTGTTCTCTAAGCTGACATTTTGTAGTTTCTGTAAAAACAATCTGTTTCCATAAATCATCACTGGAATCTAGTAGAGAAATTAAAGAAGACTGATTCTGTAAACACAGTAATAGAAAATGAGCATATGTAATCAATAGATTTAGGAGGAGACAAACTTCTTTACCCTTTTGTTTCTAAATGTCCGACCTTAAGTAACACTCTGCAACAGCACAGGTGTCATTTTCTGACTTAAATTGCATTACTTAAAATAACTATATTAAGTTGGTTATACTTCCCTGATAAGCATCTCTGTTTATTTTCATTGAATTTTGCTGACTTATTTGAACAGGAATTTATCACACACCCCTTTCAAAAGAAACGAAGTGGGGATGCCAGTTCAGGAAATAGTAGCTTTTAATTTCTTTATTCCCAGTGGCAGTATAGACCCTTTGTCATCTCTGTAAGCTGTCAGTGTAAACACAGTTTTCAGAGTTCCCCCTTGCAGACTCCAGGAGTCAAAAAACCATAGATATTTAGGATTTAGGAAAAACATCCTAAAAAAGCATATTGTGGACTCCAACTTTCCTTTGCCTGCTGGGAGGAAGGAACTGAGTCATAGTTATCTTACTCTTGAGTTATTGGTTCAAAAATTGAAACCAAAGGGACAACGTGAGTGTGGGCTGGTCAGAAAAATATTTTCTTACAATTCCAACCATCTTTGTATTTGTTATCTTCGGCTGGAATGCATGTATAATTGTTTTCCTTAAATGATCATGGAGGGCAGAGGATGAATTCTTCAGAAGTAATCTAATTCATTAGATATATCTAGCACATGAACCTGTAAAGAACTGATTTCACCGCAGATGATTTAACAGTCAGTCTGTTAAACTACTGCCAGAATGAAAAATACATCAAATTAATACTTGTATATGTAAGAAATAGGGTCAGGCAGAGGAGTAGGGAACTGTGATTTAGAGCTAAATGCTACTTTATATGATCCCTAACCACTGACACAAAGCTGGCTGTTTGTTACCTCACTATCTCCCCAGCATATTCCTCCCCGCTTTCTTTAATGTCCGTGCAATGGACACATTTTTCCTCCTGGAGCTGATTTCTGCACATCCAGTTCAGGCCATGTTTGACCTTGAAAGACCACATACAGTCTTTGCTGGTTAATCACTTGTGTAGGAATATAGAATCATAGAATCATTTAGGTTGCAAAAGATGTCCAAGATCATCCAGTTCAACTGTTAACCTAGCACTGCCAAGTCCACCACTAAACCATGTCACTAAGCACCTCATCTGCATGTCTTTTGAATACCTCCAAGAATGGTGACTCAACTACATCCTTGGGCAGCCTGTTCCAATGCATCACAACCGTTTCAGGGAAGAAATTTTTCCTGATATCCAACCTAAACCTCCCTGGTGCAACTTGAGGCCATTTCCTCTTGTCTTATTGCTTGTTGCTTGGAAGAAGAGACCGACCCCCACCTCGCTACAGTCTCCTTTAAGGTAATTATAGAGAGTGATAAGGTCTCCCCTGAGCCTCCTTCTCTCCAGGCTAAATAACCCCAGTTTCCTCAGACGCTCCTCATAAGACTTGTTCTCCAGACCCCTCACCAGCTTCATTGCCCTTCTTTGGACATGCTCCAGCACCTCAATGTCCTTCTTGTAGTGAGGGGCCCAAAGCTGAACACAGCATTCGAGGTGCGGCCTCACCAGAGCCGAGTACAGGGGGACAATCACTTCCCTAGTCCTGCTGGCCACACCATTGCTGATACAAGCCAGGATGCTGTTGGCCTTCTTGGCCACCTGAGCACACTGCTGGCTCGTATTCAGTCAGCTATCGACCACTAACCCCAGGTCCCTTTTCACCGGGCATCTTTCCAGCCACTCTTCCCACAGCCTGTAGCATTGCATGGGGTTGTTGTGCCCCAAGTGCAGGACCTGGCACTTAGCCTTGTTGAACCTCATACCATTGGCCTCGGCCCATCGGTCCAGCCCATCCAGATCCCTCTGCAGAGCCTTCCTACCCTCAAGCAGACCAACACTCCCACCCAACTTGGTGTCATCTACAATCTTACTGAGGGTGCACTCAATCCCAAACATATATTTATAATAAACAATTTCCATGTATTGTACCAGATTTGGAACTTGACTAGTCTCAGTAGGTGGACTCAGAAGCACCCCCTTGACATGGGAAGCACTGTCACAGCCTCCCTGTCCATGGCTGGAGCATTGGGAATCACCTGAAGGCTATGGATATGGGCTAGTTTGAAGGGGAAGGAAAAGAGTAGTATCTTCCTGAAAGGGTATCCCCTAAACTGATCCTGCACAGCTGCACACCATCTTTTACACTAAGAAGGCTGAAGAAGGCTGGATAGCTTGTCCGTAGGAACATAGCTTGTCCCTGGGAAACATATATTCCTATCTATCATAAAGTCATGGTGGATCCTTGCCTCATTTAAAAGTATGCTGTAGTTCCCAAATTAGGAATACAGATCCCCTGCTCTCACCATTTAAAAAGGTCGGGTAATTTGCCTGGTGAGGCAAGTAGCTCCACATTCTGCCCTGAACTGTGTTAAAACGGAGAGCACCAGGAGAAGCAGATTCCTGAGCGGTTTCCATTTCTGCTCCTTGACCTGCATATTGGAAAGAATGAGGTGTCTTATGTACATAAGGACCCAAAACCTTGAACAATCAGTTTCACCTTCAGACACTCACAAAAAAGAGTGCTTGAAGAATCCACTCAGAAAGTTGGGTGGATTGTGAGGATGTGACAATTACAACAGATTCTTGAATACAAAGCATGTGCTTCTTGCATTTAGAAGAGAAAATAAGCAGAGGCTTCCCACTCAAAGCAATAAGAACTAAGCCTTCCTCTCACTCTGGCCCTTCAAAAGGTCAGTGCAGAAAATGTTATAACACAAAGTGATTTTAACTTGACTTTGCTAATGTGACATTTGGAGCATAGTTGTGGCAGTATGATGTGACAGCAGGCGAACGTTGTGTTGTATTAGTAAATGACATGGGGCCTGATAAAAAGGAAGATGTTGTTCACTTATTTAGTCTATGCTTCTCCCTCAAAAGGGAAAGACTATGAAAGGCCTCCAAAGTATGAATCACAAAGGTCAGTAAATACATGAAGGGCTTTTTGAATTCAGAGATGAGAGCAAAATTTTTGAAAAATCATTCATGAATTTTCACACCTGGAAAATGCTAAGTTGGATTTAAGTTTGCAATTACATACAGAAGCTATAGATCACCAAAGCTATTTAACTGCTCATACCCAGGTGTGATAAATTCAGCTGACATTCTAAGTGATAACCTGCAGCCAAATGCTAGACTGTTGGCTGTGTGTGTGTGTGTGTGTGTGTGTGTGTGTGTGTGCGTTACAGGTTCATTTTTCAGCACTGTGGGCCTATTGTAATCACTGAAAGCCTCCCAAGACTCTCGCAGCTTTAGGCCAGTTGACGATGTACTGTGATGGCTAAAATTACTGGTGCAGGTAACTCCCATGGTGGGCTGGCTCTGGAATCAGTGGGGTTTAAGGAAGCACGTGGTCTGGGAAGGAATCTGAGCTTCCGTGTCGCAAAAATATATACATGTGCCCTATGGATATAGAGTGCCCTGCTGATGCCCTGGATCAGCAGGTAAGTGGAATATTCCATCCCTCCTCCGGGCTCAAATTGAACTTATGCTCCTGTTTTCCCTTATTGATTTATATTTTAGTAATTTTTTTAATGAAAGTTCAAGGTTTTGTTTGTTTGTTTGTTTGTTTTAGCCGTCTCAGATCTATCTACGTGTATGGAAGAGCCTGACTAAATGTAAGAAATATCCAAGATAAAATTTGAAGGGGAAAGCCAACTAAGTCTAAGTCTATATTTCTAAATCAAGCATTTTGAAAATGCTACCCAAAATGGATTTTCCCCAAACGGAGTCTTACTAATTGTTTTGTAAGATGAAGTAGCAGGAGAAAAGTCTCTCCCTCAGCTTTGTAACTGAAGACTTGAGCATCTAAGCAGTTTACCAAGCTGTTCTCCCCTTAGAAATTTGCTGTGACTGACAAAGGAGATCTTCTTGCCAGAATAATGGTAATGTTTTTTTGCTCTTTTACTGAATTAAAAAGAAAAATGATCTAGATAGGAGCATTGCAAAGTTCCTCAGCTCTGCCTAGTGGAATTTTATGTCGAGACTTTCTTAGTGTGAGATGTTAAAAAGAATAAAAAATTATCTTAAATGATCTGCCAGGTTCAATTTATTTGTGGTAATTGGCCTGGGGCTCTCCCATTTAGCAAAATCTTGGCTGCTCTTGCATGGATGGAGAAGTAGGAAGAAAAAAAAATCTTTTTGCGGCACACAGATGTATCCATAAAAAGTATTTCAGCTAGTATCCCTGGCAGGACTTCATATCCTGTAGGGGCACAGGCAGACGTATTGGAAGTATAACTTCAGCCTTCACAATCTGCATGCGTACTTCCTTGTGCTGGGCAGCAGACACTAGCAGAAAGGCATGCTGCACTTTCCAGCAGCTTCTGCCATCCATGCACTCTTGGCATGCATTAAAAGTATGCTTGTTTGAGCCCCTGAATTTGCAGTGCTTTTCCTGAGCTCCAGATAACTGCAAATTGCTGATGCAAAGCATGATAAGAGAAGAGCTGATTTCTAAGCCCAGCAGTACCTGTTGCTTCTCACTTGCACCAGCTCACTAGCGTGGAGACTAAAAGAACAGGTGTCAAAGTGGCTCAGCAGCATCCTTTATTGCGGGTCTATATCCTTTATAATTAATTTCATGACTGTCTGTAATTTATACTCATTCAAGCAGTATTCATTCCAGGTGGCATTTATATTCTCATCATTTGGAATGAATTTAGGGTAAAATATTATGAAATGCTTTATTTAAGACTAGGTGTATTCCATTTGCTTGCTTTCCTTTAATCTTCTTGGCTTTGCAACCAATATTAAAAACAAGCAAAAAAGGGAGAGAGCGGAGTAAGAGAGAGAAAAGTGACATCTGTGTGCCATAAACCAAGCACTTAGCAGTGAACAATTACAGGATTAAAGGTTAAATCTCACAAATAATTTTCCCTTCTATTCTTAAAAGTATTAAATGACTAATGCTGAAAATCTCTAGCAGTTTAAAAGTTACAAGTAGCTGAGGTAAGCCCATTCAGGATCCAGATAAAGAGACAGGAATACTCTGTGCTGACAGACCCAATTTTGACTAGGTGAAAGATTAGGTCATGAGAGTGCTTTTTAGTCACTTTGTATTAAGGAAGTGAACTTCGGTTCTTGAGCTACAGTGCTCAAGATGGAGACAGAAGCACAGAGCTGAAATGTTTCATAATGTTACTCTAATTCAGTCAAATGGTTTGCCACTTAGCATTTACAAATAGTTTCTTGGTAAATAAAGAAACAGGAAGGCTACACAGAATGAGCAGAAAGGAAATACAAACTCCAGATTTCTCTTGAGTTTCCTCTCTGTCAATTCTTTCATATTCATCTTTGTTGGTATCCTCCCAGGACAGAGCTCTGTGGGGCTGCAAGAAAATCAGACCTTGAAAACTAGGTTCAATTCTTCCTATTAATTAGCATTAGTTAATGATAATCTTAGCATTAACTTTGCAATTTGTTAAATTTGTATTAAAAACAGTGATGTACATATACCATTGTCAGAGATGCAGCATAAACAACATACAGCATGCCCTCTGTAACCATTATGCATGTGTTTTCCAATCTCTGTAGAGGGCCAGTAGCAATCATGGTCCCTGAAATATTGGTAAACTCCTTTCTGCTTTGACCAGAATATTTTCCCAAGTATTCCCTTTTTTCTGATGACGCGAGTTTGCTGGGAATTGCCCATATCTGAGATTTGCAGATTGCTGTTCAAGAAATTGCCACTCATTACCTAAACAAAAAGATGTGGCTGCCTCATAAAGGTCTAAAACAGGAGGAGGAAAGCTTTCTGCTTTGTACGCATGGTAGGTTTCTTTTCCTATACTACAATTTAGCTGCCATTCTCAAGGATAGGATTTTTTCCTCTAGTCCATAATTATGAGTCTAGATAAAGACGTAAAGGAATATTTAGATTAAATGTTGGTAAAATCATTGGGTAACTCTATGTGATTGTCAGGCAGTAGAACAAGCTGCCAAGAAGGTTATTCCGTCCACATTGCATTTTTTCAGAGCAGGCTAGCCTTTTATCTACTAAAGATGACTTCAGACAATTAATCCTGTTGGGGTGGCCAAGGACAAACAAAGCTGAACAATAGATGTTTCCCCTTTTCATCTGGAATGATTCTGTAAATTGTGCTGTTGCATAAAAATCAATAGCTGATCTGTTACATGTATAAAACCCAATCAACAGATAAACTGTAAATGGAGCTGCATCACATTGAATTGGGTCAAATTGCATTGGAAGTGGGTCAAACCGTTAGGAACCCTACCCTACTGTTGATTTTAATGAGTGCACAATGTTTTAAAACCAGCTTACTGGTTTTAATCAGCAATAGCTTATGGTATGATGAATTACTGCTGTTTATATAAATACTTTAATTAAGCAGTGCTTTATGAAGACAGTCTAGTTGTACTGTTGTAAACTCTGAGCCTGATCCAGCAAAGTTCTGAGTAGATCCTGAAATACTAAATTGATTAGGCATTCAGGACTTCCAGCACCTCACACAATCAACGCTATAATCTGACAATGTGAGAGACCTAATTTTGCACATAGCTTAAATATTCATCTGAGGCCATAGCTATTTTTAACTTTAAAGATATTGTTTTGCAGCCTACTTTGATCTCATTGTATACAATCAAAGCTCTGAACTATTTTTAATAATAAGTACCCAATTACAGAAAATATGCTCTTGAGGCATATGAAATACAAATCCTAATTTCCTTGAAGAAATACAGAGATACACCAGGCATGTGAAAGTCTGCTGCAAGGCCTGCTTACAGAGGTACAAATACAAAAGGTAGGTATAGAGTTTAGTGTTTGCAGAAGGGCCCGTACAGTAAATCATATCTCACTTTGAATGCTTTTTTTCTTTTTTTTTTTTCCTTTTTGACACATGCCCAAACTGTCTGTGCTTGCCAGGTGAAAATGATATTCTAAGTATGGATTATAAATTTGTTTTATTCAGTAAATGAATATTATGGAGTCCATTGAAAAATATTTTAATTGTTTTTCCTCTTATATTGGTTTTAGAATGTAGATTCTCAGGACCATTCCTCAGATGCTTGCCTGATCCTAAATTCCCTGTGTGCCCGTATTTACACCAGTATTTGTCTGCTAGATGCACAGCTCCCAACTCATACTAATATAGAGCACACTAATGCCTAGTGCCTCAGGACAGACTAGGTGATTTCTCACATTCCTGGGTGTCTTCAGCTCCAAGGCATCTGGTCAGGCAAGGCTTTGTTCAAGACATGCGTGCACCTAGCAGGCAGAGCACCTGCTTAATCTCATTAAGTCTTTCATGCTGGAGCTTTTTTACTCTGTATAAATAACTAAATAATTCATTTACCACAAAGAAAGCACAAAATGACAGTCCCGAAGCTGGAGCATTCATCTACAGTGGGAGAGAGGTAAATTTAGATCCCTCACCCAGACTGTTCTGGAGGAATTAAAACTCTTATCTGCTATATCTCAGAGGAGTGCTCCTGTGACTGAGCTAGGGGGCTGAATGTGGTTAGCAAGAATTCCTCTTACTTGCGACAGAAAAGTACTGGGTTGGCTCTGGGATATATATATCACTGTTAATTATGCCCATATTTGTGTCCGACCTTGGTGCCTAGGTTTTTGATAGGCCACGTCACTAAATTTCCTGGCCATAAGAACTGTAAACAGAAGTGTAAATTCCTTAACTTGTACTTCAGCAGTCACTGGCCTGTTAAGTGCTTCATTATCAGGAAAAGCTAACCAACTAACTTGAACTAGTTAAAATGGTAAGAAACTTCAAGAAATAGCCTAAGACCAAACATTTCTGTGCAACAGCAGTCATCTTTGGCTAAACTTATTTTCTGTTGTTTGTGTACTCAGCTCAATTGTTATAGGTTTGAATAACAGCATGATTTTATTTTATTTTATTTTTTTTCTGAGCAGTTATTGTTCTCTTCTGTGGCCTTTTACAAATATTTGTTCCAAACGTTTGTTCTTTAACTCTTTTCAAAGCTGTGCTACTATGCATGGTAAATCTGTGTGTAGGAAAGGAATAGTTTATTAGATCTATGTTTATTCTCATTCATCTTTCTTTTGAAAGATGGTCATCTCAGAAGATGAAATCTCTCACTTCTGATACCTATAAAAAGTCAAATAACTTATCTGATAGAAAAAAAAATCACTGTCATCTTTTAGGAATGAAAGTTAACCCTTTTAGTAAAAAATAAGATTAAAGGTTCTTCACCTTTCCGAAAACCATTTAAGAATTTTTTGAAATACGTTTAATCACAGCATGTGGGCTTCATTTGTCCAAGATCAGATATTTACATCTGAGCAAGTTGTCCTGGTCCACCATAAGAAGAGATACAGACACTTCCAGAATGAACTCAATCTTATTCTAAAGTATGTTTACAGTAGACCAAGCAAATTATGCTCTAAAAGTGCCTGTTTTCCCCAATATCTTGGAAAGGAGCTTGGACAATTTAGTTGAGAGATGGAAGTCTGCAGTGTACTCATGTAAGTTTGAAAAGTTGAATCCCATCAAATCTTCTTCTAACTAAGAAACAGTGTAGTAGCTATGAACGGGAGGAATTAACTACAGTAATATTAATGAGCTAAATCAAGTACAGTTCAGTTTGCTGTTCTGCGTGTTTGAATTCTGCAGTGATTTCTGATATAATAAAGTTTAAATCACCACTTTCAGCCACTTATTATTGATTGGCTTTAGATTTCACAAAAATACTTTGCTACTGCTGCAGAATAAGTCAAACAACATGAAATCTGTAAATCTGAGAGCTAAGCATCCTTGCTGAGAAAGCCCAAGATATATATATTTTAGTAAGACTATTAAGATTAAATAAAGATTAAACTCATGTTAGAGCTCCCCCCCAGCACAGTAATTTGGAGAATGAAGCAAATCTGAAGACTAGTTCCTCAGAAGAGGGCACGTAGGGATATCACCCTGCTTGACTTATTCTAGCAGGACAAGGGGAAAAAAGAGGCTTTAACATCCTTATACTGCTAGGTGCATAAAATTTTCTTGTACATGTGAATCATGGTAAACTCCAAACAGTTGCATCATCCATAAACCAGTAAGCTTTCAGCTTAGATTACTAATGCCATCCTCTGTTGCACTCCTTCACCTCTCCATGGCTGAACTCTTCATCAGAAGGTCCATCCACAGGTGAAAAGAACTTTTCTTAAGGTTGGGCTTTGATCTTTAGGCTGACATTACAGATGGTGGGGAAGAAGAACTTATTTTGAAAAACTGAGCACATTAGTTTTATAAGAGATAATGATGTTAGAAATTAGTTTAAAAGTGTATTTATGACTTCAAACCTCAGTTGTACCTGAACAGTATAACTGGGTTAGGGACTTAACAGCCTGTGAAGTGGTGAGACTTTCTTGTGTGCAGTAGCTTATGTGTCTTCCACAGAAGACTGTTGTGTCTGAGCAGTCTTGTGGGATGTATCATCTCAGACAAGATGAGTTTAGCACTTGGAATGAACGTTACACAAGGATCATTAGTGTCATACCTGTGTTTTGGAAACTTTGCAGGCTCCTTGAAGCACCAATCTGATTGGTCATTGTCTTAGACTTGATGGACAGCTGTGGCTGACTTTGTCCCCTTTTGATGCCTGCTCTTCAGTGTGCTAAGCCAAACACTTTGATATTTACAGCCTAGTGGCCTGAGTACAGAGAGATCTAAACTCCTGTGCATCTCTCTCATCAAATTTGTTGTCAACACAGAATATTCATCAATCACAGCTCTGCAGTGAAAAATACTACGCTCTGTTTGTCTATAAATATATATTTTTAAATCTTTCTCTTCTGCAGCATCATTTTTCTAATGATTTTGTAAAAATTTACCAAATTTTACTGAATGTCATAATCCTGTCTAATACCTGAGAAAGAGATCTAACTATGTAAGAAGTTGTTTTGCAGTTTTTGTTTTTGCTTGGAAATCAAATAAAGTTGCAAGATTAATTTTTAGCAAGAAAAGAAAACACATCATTTATACATTAATTAGAACTGTATGTTGATTTCATTAATTCATGATTTATTTCCACCCCAAACCAAATATTTTGAGAAAACTGTAAACTGATTTGGAAATAGTTCTTTTAAAACTGGATTTAAACCTCTTTCTCTTATTTGTGATTGCTATACAAGCTATAGTAATATCATTTTAGAAAAATATCATCTAAGCTGATATGCTCTTAGCAAAAATCAGTTGTGATAACTCTGTGCAACTTGATCTTCAAGAGGCTTGTTTTCTTTCCGATGTAGAACTAAATTAGTCATACACAGATTCCCCTAAGAAAATGTCTCATGCAAGAAACAGAGAAATTCAAGATTCTTCAAATGGATTTTTCACCAAATTATGTGTATAGTGCTCTCTTGATTATTAAATTACACTGTGTTCTAGGTCAAGGTATAGAATAAATGATTGTCATTTGTTTGAAGTGAATGGGAATTAGATAATTAAGAAGCATATTACTGAGTTTCAGATAGCAGGTAATTTTGTGTTTAAACTCAATGGAAAGTTTGGGTGGGGTGTGAAAAAGAAAGATCCTATTAAGAAAAGAGAAGGTGGAAATTGGATGACTTCAAAACAGATTTACTCTGTTTCTCTTACTAAAATTGGTGGGTAGGTTTTCACAAAAACAGTATTAAGTTCTGAATTTAACATAGAATGTACAAGCTAGATAGTAAAATGGATTTAGGTTTGTTTTGTTTTGTTTAATTTTGTTTTTTTTTCCAGTTGAATGCAACTATCTTTCAGTAGTATAGGCTTTACAGCATTTCCTATAAAAGCCTTCTAAGGCTTCTAAGCCCCATTGAAGGAAATAGAAATTGTGCATCTGAGAATATCATGCACTAAGTTTAAAAAGAAAAAAAGTTTTTTACACATTATAAAAATTAGAGTATCAGTTCATATTTTCCATCTGTTTGCTCATTACTTCATTTTTACAAGCAAAATTAGAAAATTCAATAGGACAGATTTATAGACAGAATCACAGAGTTCTTGTTGGTGAATAGCTGTATTGGAAATTGGAACTGGACCCAGTTGAAAAAGGCCTGTAATTCTTTGGACCTTTTATGGAAGTCTTCAAAATGGTAGTGATATGCCCCAAACAGTTGATTAATTTTGAGGAACGTAAATTCTCCAAAGATGAGAAGATTAAGGACTTAATGATAGGTAAAAAGGCCTCTAAATTATATTTCTGTTTGACAGATTATGGATCTAAATGGCAGTTTCCCAGTGCTCTGGTCTCTCCAGGATTAGCTACTGTACCTTTTGGTAATGAAGCATGGTGAGGCAATGTCATTGTCCTTCCGCCATCCCTCTGCACTCCCCTGGATATGTCTGGTATATCTGGGGGAGGGCTGTTGAAACAGTGAAAGGATTCAATATTTTGAGGGTAGGAACATGAACTGGAAAGGACTATGTTGTTAATGGCTAGTCCAGAAAAGTCCATAAAACATTCATGATATCTCCATTGACCCTCCCATACACATAGACAAGAAACATCAGAAATCCCCTGATGTGCTATCCTTGAATGAAACAACAGCTACGGAATCTACCAGAATGACTGGAGGCATGCTACACAGGAAACAAATAACTCCCACCTGGACCCTGACCACCCCCGCCTGACGCAGCAGGTTGACACGGTTTCTAAACCAGTTGCAGAAGTGGGAATCACTTTCATCATGGTTGCATGAATTGCAACACTGGTATCCTCTACAGCTCAGGTATCAAAAACATCTGCAGAAACACTCTGTCTCCTGGATTAGGCTATTGAAGTTATAGAATATTTTCCACTTAAGTAACAAACCTGCATTTCTAGGAATGCATTGGCTACTGCATGCCAGAAACTATTTGGCAGAGCAAGGCAAAGCAAGCTAAAGTTCAGTGTTGGTGCGCTACATGGGAAACAGCAGCGCTGCCAAGCAGCAGTGCTCTCCAATGCATGACGTGGTTGAAAAGGAGCCAGCAACTCCTCTAGCAGCACAGCCAGAGCAGAAGAGGATGCCACAGCAGTGCTGTTTTGCCCCATGCTGCTGATGTACTGAGGAGAAATGTGGTTTAGTTGAGTGAGAAAGCGATCTCAGAGTGGTGGGCTTTCAGCACAAGGCAAACTCTGTCTTACCATGCTACAGGTGCCTTAAATCCTGGTGCCTTTTTGTACCTTCTCTTTCCTGCTCCTGGTACCAATTCCCCTTTCCTCCAGAAAAGTCAGGAGGTGCTAGATGCAGAGCAGGTAGCCCTGTGGATGTGAAGAGAGTGTCAGGAGCGAGGAAAGGACTATAGCTGGAATTTGAGGGTCCCTGGTTTCCAAAAGTGCAAGTAGGGGTCCAAGCATAGCTGCCACAGAAGGGCTGTGACTGCTTCTCTAGGCTATCCTTCCTATGTTTCTGACTGCTGCATGCTTTTGACCTTACAGTCCATTATTCTTGTTTAAGTCAAAGTTACAGAAACGTGTTTCATGCTAGATTTTTCTGTACCTATCCAAAACACAGTAATGCAAGACAGCATTTTTATATCTTATACAGAAGTGCAGTTAGTAAGAGCACGTGACTTATAGCGCTAGCTCCCACTGATTTGTAAAGACTATTGCATAAGAAGCAATTGTTTACAAAAAGGCAAAGAGACAAAATATGTATGTGAGTTTAATTAGTTTTTCTGTAATAAATTTTTGCACTGAACGTCTTAAAATTTGGGAGTTAAAGGTTTGTGGTCAAATAGGTAAAGTACTTGCTTTTCTAAATTCTGATAAATATATAAAACAAGTGTCATAGATTACAGTTTCCCTCAATTCAATCTTTTTTTTTTTTCTTCCCGAAACATTCTGTAATTCAATTTTCTGTTGAATGCTGTAACTAGCAAGGGATTGGTTGCAATTTCTTAGATACAGAGGCACTGAGATACATATTCACTTACTTCAGGTAAGATTTAATTCACCTTCTCACAGTTTAATGGCTGTGGTTTTGATTTCCAAGCTTGTCATGATTAAGTTTGCACAACAATTGACTTTGGTAACTAGCTTATAGTAAGACATCATCAACAGTTTCAGGGAGAAATTTTGAAATTTTTGAAATTTTTTTTTGTTGGAAGTGTTTTTGAAATTTTCTGCTTCCAGAATTCCTCTTGCTCTCATACTCCATATAAACCTTAACTTTCTTTACTCATCATACATCTCATCTTTAACGTTATTTCAGAAAAAAAAGGCAAAAGATTATGCGATAAAACAGGGACACATACATACCTCACTTTTGAAACACTAGAAAATTTCAAGTTTTGATTCTGGTTGTAATGAAAAACTGATGACATTAGTTTTGTACACCAGTTTTATGTTTTAGTCAGTTTTGTGCATCTACAGAGGTTATTTAATATCGTCTTTTATGCCCAGCCAATCGTAAAGTCTCTACCGTTCTTCACTGTCATACTGCAATACAGTGATAAGTGAGCAAAATGCATACTTCTGCTTTTCTAGTTTTAATCAGCTTTTCAAGGATTTTTGTGTTATATTATATGTCATTCCTGCAGGCAAAAATCCTGTCCTCTTGTAACAAGCTAATATTCAAAATAAAATCATCATTGTTTTATGCTATCAATTTTTCTGGGCAGAATAGAATCTTTCAAACTATTCATGGTTTGTCAAATGGTTTTCACTCAGTACCTATAATAACAACTCTGATTCTGGAAACTCTTCCATGAGTGTATTTAATGTTATCCACAAAAATAAAGTTATGCTTATGTATAAATGCCTGTGTGATCTTGCTGTGCTTTGCCAAGCAACTTTGTTCCAGAGCTGTCTGTCAGGTGCATTATGCAACTGCTCTATATTAATTATTAAATCCCTTATTATTTAGAGTAATTTTAATTTAATATCTGTAGCTTTCCATGGGAGAATTTTCTCTTAATGCAGGCCTGTTTTCTGTAGTTATTCAAACTCCAGAAGAAGAAGTAAAAGGAAAAATAAGTCAGAATTTGAAATTAAGCAGCATCACAATGAGGCATACCATTTGGGGAGAGTGTTGAAGCAATCATTAAAGGTAAAATCGGGGACTATCATTTCAAAACTCTTCTTTATAACCTAATCACTCTTCTAAACCACTTCCTTTTGTTCTTAGTAAAATATATATTGTTCCAAATTAGTATTAAGAGGAGATTTCTGTTGGCTCATTTTCCTCCTTTCTGTTTTATTCAGTGGATTAGTAATGCAGATTGCTAGAAAGAGAGGTTAAAGCAAGTGGAGGTACACTGAAATAGAAGGAAAATGTAGTTACTTTCTCTGAAACTCTGACTTTTAACAAGTTCCAGCTGGAGTGTGTTTCACTCCTCTTGAATACAAAATCAGCTTATACATTAAAAAAATATATAGCCAAAACAATATCATTTCCTGAATGAGCTTTCTTTTGCAAATATTTTTTTTCCTCCTGTAAGTTTTAGAACCATTAGAATTTAGAAAGAAAAATAAAGAAAGAGTAACGGTGATAAATTTTGAAGTTCAAGACTAGAATGCATCCTACTAAAATGTACTAGAAGTGACTGGAGGAAGCCAAGTAGCTCTGACAACATGAAAAATGTGTATCAGAGTGAGTTAATTCTGATTTGGCTGTTGCTAACATCTTACTTTTCAAAACTGTTTTGGGCTCATCTTGACATAAAAATCACACATGCTTACATCCAAAAAAAGGGTGTCAAATGGAAATTCATAAAGTGGGAAATAACACTGTAGGGGACTATTGCACTGGGCTATATGCAGAACATTTCAAACGCTGTTTTTTCAAACCCATCATTTCTTTTGTAGATCACCAGTCTCTTGTGGCTGGATCCAGCTCCTGGATCCATCTCTTAAAGCATGTGAGAACTGAGTAGAGCATGGTCATTTTTTTCCAGCTGCCAATATTTCATGTGGAGATTTCATGTCTTCCAGTGCCCTGGTGTGTGAGGCTGCACAACCTCATCACCCTAATTCCTCAGACCAGTGCCCCAGGCTTGAGGTTCCTTACACATGTGCTTATGTTCTTACAGGACTACAGCTGTTGGATGCCTCAAACTTCTCAAAACTTCTCAGTTAGCATCTTAGGGATCAAACAGACAGGTATGAAACACAGAACTCGAAGAGGAATTTCCCAGCAGACACTTCTGCTTGTAAAAATATTCAAAGTAGCACTCCTCAATGCACTTTTCTCACCCAATGAATCATTCGATTCTTGGGTTTGATCCGTGTCCTAGGGTTGTGTAACATTTTCGTCACTTCCTAGTGAGCTGCCCCTAAATGTAGCAGTGATAAGACTATCCATCATGGAGAGCATTGCTCCCTAAGGGTGGGGAAATACAACTTGTGATCCCATTTGGCTCTAAGCCCAGAAGCAGACTTCTACACAGGGAGCCGATTGTCACGGGAGGGCTAAAGGTTGAAAGGCTCAGTGTTTATGGTTTTTAATGGGTCTTTTGCTGATGGCTGTCTTGTTCATTTAAGCACTGGAAGCTGAAGGAGTGTTCTCAAGGAGTGTCACTACTTGTGTGCCTTTATAGTCTCCCCTACATCTCGGCAAGGGGTCACTTGCAGATGCAGGTTATTACACAAGTGGGCTCTTTGTTGCTTTAAATTTTTTTCTGAAAAGCTTCCCCTGCTCTTTCTGAATAAACTATTTGAAAGGAACCAGCCTGGCTGCATCAAAACTGCTTTTCTCATACAGGGAAAAAACTGGCAGTTACTATACTAATTACAAGACAGAAAATACCATAGATTTCACAGCTTTGTATAAATGTGTTCAATGCTGCTTCAACTATCTTATTTTGAATCTTTGGACACGGGTAGTGGGAATCCTGCCTTTGGGTTTGACACCGAATGGCGAAGAAGCTCTTTATGTGCTACAGCATTTTCACAGGTCACCTGGTCTAGGGGCAAGTGGATATTCAAGGATGTAGCAAGTCGTTCAGATCCAACTGTCGAAATATGCACACCAGCTGCTGCTCTCCTCCCATCTCAGGCATGATAACTGTGCAACTCCAACCTCTAAATAATGCACTCTTTACTCTGAAAAACTTTTAAGGATGCAGTGCATAGGAAAGAAGCCACAGCATCTCGTTTTCTGACCTCTCAGCTGGAGCAGACCACTCACAGCCCGCCGTGAAGTTGCTCAGTGTGTTCTGAGCCCTCCCCTCCCGCAGGAGGGGAAGCACAACAGAGGCAGATGGTGAGGGAATGCCCTAATCGTATAATCAGAGGTATGCATCCAAATGTGCGACTCGGGATAACGGAGCCTTTGTTTCCTCCTTGCTTTGTGTGAGATTACCAGAAAGCAGGCATGCTTTACTAGGTGGAGGGAAAGCGACCTCGTTACAAGGCACTCAGTCACTTCCTCGTATGTACGCAAGAGCTGCTCTGCCTCTGTCCTCTGGCTGAGCATGTCTCTTCCATGGTGGGGGTATTTTTATTTGGGTCACATTATGCATGTGCATTTGTTTATTGTCTAAATTAGGAAGGGACACCAAACCCTCAAAAGGAGGACTGTTCGGTATGTCTGAGCAGCCACTGAAAACACAGTGGCAGAGATCTGGCTGCATTGTTCAGGACAGCTGAATCTGTACACAGACTAGGGCTACAGTCAACAGTTGTGTTGTGCATCACCAGACTGACAAGAAAAGCATCTCTGGGGAAAGAAAGAACCATCCAAGGTTTTCTAAGAACCTGTTATTTATTTTTATTATTAATTCATCTTCTCAACTGCAAAAAATAAGCAATACTCCATATTTAATTGAAATTAAAATTTCAGTTTGACAAGTAATGTGTTTAGGTAAATGTGATGAAACCCTTCTTTTGGGCATCCGTGGCTAGATCAAATGAAATGCTATACCATCAAACATACAGGAGGAGGAAAAGGTCACCCTGATCTTCTGTCTGATTTAAACAGAGTGAGTATCTGGGCTGGAGTCAGGGTATTCCAGGTCCCGACGGCTGTCTTTCCTGTCAGGCCATCCCCTGCCGGTGGCCAGTCACTTTCTGTGTCAGTTTTTATGGAAGGTCTAAATGCTGCACCAGCAGATACAAATATGCAAGCCTGTATTAGGCAACTCTCTTGGGTGTCTTGCATTGCTGGGTTACAGGCAAACTTTAACTGGGTGGGACAGAAGAGACTGACAGCAGCTCTATTCCCAGTCTTTTCTTCCCTAGATAAATATCACTGCTTGGTGAATTTGACATGAATTCATGAGTGACTTTTGGTTTAAGTGAAAAACTATAAAAATATTCTCTGGTCATTTGATAATGATTCAAATCTTAATTTTGCCAGACTTTCCCGATGACACATGCTGTGCATACTCAGACTCAGTTTCCATGGCACGAACGAGAGAATAATTGCATTTTTTCCCTTTGAATAAGAGATCTGGAAACACTACCGCTCTGTCATCTTGGGTCTCTTTGGTAGTCTCATAGATTGTTAAAATGGATATGCTGCCTTGCTGTGGTTTGCTGTCTCTTATCTTTGAATTAGTGCAGTATCACAGTGTGTCTTGGATTGTGCCTCACAGTGTCTGATGCTTCAGCACTCTGAAATCAAGCTGAAGAGGCAACAAAGCGTGGCCACGGCCTCTCTTGCTGGCACCTCCAGCCTCCCTCACAGTCCTGGCTTCAGTTGTCCCTCTCCCGGGGAGACTCTGACAGATGGAACTGCTGCTGGGGCCTGGGCTGCTGCCAGAGGGGACTTCTCTTCAGATCAGTGGTGTCCGCATCCAAACCTGTCACTGTCTGGATGGGTCTTCAAACCCTGGAACCTCCTGGGAGGTCCCCTGGGAAGCCAGCCCCAGCCCACGTGTGAGAACAGTTTGATTTCATAGCACGCCTGCTGTAGAAAATGGACTAGTATGTGTGTGAGCAAAGGGACTTACAGGCACACAGTAATTAATAAAATGTGTTATTATTTAATATTTGAGAAAATTTCCTTCTCATGGTGCTAAGACTGGCTGCCAGTATTTTTACTACAGTGTAGTTTTACACATTTCCCGCTGTAAATTCTGTGAGTCGAGAAAAGTACGCTGATGTTGGACTCTGCTAGGAAGAAGTTGTTCCAAATGATAAATTAAGTAAAAACATTGATAGAGATCAATTTTTGTTTGTAGACCATGTTACCCTTAGATAAATATTAATGTTAAAAAGCACATGTATGTTTAATGTATGGCTTCAAAGATCATTAATTTTAGCAAATAAGCTCTCAGAATGATAAGGTTATGGAATCTCTGAAAAGTTAATCAAATTATAAAAGCAAATGTACATGACAGGAGAAAAATCCTTAGCTGGATTGAGAGGTTGCAGTTATTACATATACATTTCTGAGAGTATAATCATACCATACATATTCTTTAAATATAGGTTTGTGTCTGTTAACTTCCTTAATGCAGTTAAAGGTAACTTAAATTACTGACAGACGTTTCAGTGGTTATACAATTGTGATTTGCAGTTCAGTTTTTATGACAGAAGTATTAAAGCCAAAATTGTGATCTTATATACAGCATCATTTCAAACTATCAAGGACTTTATTTAACATGCTAAGAAACAGCAATTTCATTTTAGAAGAGTCATTGTAAGCTCTGTATAATTTGTTCTTCACACAAGTCATTATACTTCATCAATAATCTGCTTTCATTGTTGTATTTTTGTTTACTTTCCCAGTGTCCTGAATGAAAGTTATGATGACGGTGTTACTAATTCAAATTTTAAGAAGTAATTGTTTTAAACTCAAAGTCATTACTTTTTTATTTTGTTATATAGCTCTAATACATAATATATAAATACCTAAGACAAATTTAAATCCATGTGAACTATATTACTACATTTCTAAGCAGAGCTAGAAGTCAGTCTAACAAGTAAAACAGGAGACAGATGTAAAATTTGGAAGGTGAAAACAAAGGTTATAAAGAATCAGTAAATTTAATTTTGATAAGCTTTTAAAGATGCAGACAGTTGAACTTTTTATGGAAAAATCTTCTTGGGCTATAAAATTGGACTAGGTTTTTGATGAGTTCTGTACTTAATGTCATTTTATGAGCTTGCTTGCTTACATACTTACTATTTCCTGTTGGCTAAATACCATTGCTAATGTAGTAAAATAAGCCCAAGGTTAAGACTTCTTAGCCTTATCCTGACTCTGAGGCTGACATATACTCCTTGGCCTTTGACTAGTTTAACCTTTCTGTCTGTTTTGCTTTATGGATGGACACAAGATAGGACTTGAGAAGTGGCAATGAAGAGTAATTATTGCATACTATGTATACTGCATTTTAACTCAGGATTTCCTGTATGTTGTGTGAANGGGGGGGGGGGGGGGGGAAACCCACCACCCCCAGACAAGAACATCAAATGAAGGAAATAGTTATGCAGGACTTAAAGAAGAAGGCAATATTTCCTCTGGTAAAACCAATTTTTTAGCTCCAATTACAAATGTAAAAACTGTGGTAATTCAAATCATTGCAAAGGTAACATATATTTTCTTCCTTGATTCTTCCTTTTGTAGCAGCTTCTGCTGAAGAACAATCTTCTTCCTGACCTGACATTTTCCTCCTTCTTTGAACTGTGCTTCTTAATCTCAGCACCTCTGTCTTTAAACAAAGAAATTGTTGGCTACAAGAGGATAGAAATTCATGAAAAAGGCTTTGCTCATTATTTATAAGCTTCCCTTATGATTTTTTTAAACTAGAAACTTTCAGTGTGGATTTGTTATTACTGATGTGTGATAAGGATAACAAAAAAGCTTCCTGGTCCAGTTTGACAAGGATATATTATGAAAGTTAAGATTACATTAATTTGCTAATAGTTTCTACAGGATCTGCAACATGACATGTTTCTATATTTCTTCTGAAGTAAATTAGCTTTCATAACGTTTGGTTTAACTCACTAATGTAAAGGCATTTAAAACAGCATTTCCAGCTTTTGTGGTAGATGGTTATATGATGTGGAACGTCAGCTCTGCAAGAGCCTTGGCAGTAGGTAATAAAGGGAAAAAGAAAGAAGAGCCAAAACCTATCAGTGACAAATGACTGCTAAGTGACTGACAGTCATATGCTCTTTAAAAGGGAATGTGACCAGAAGCCAAACTGTAGAAAGTCAAACCTCAGGACACTGTAATGTGTCCATAATGTTCATCCTGTCCCTGGATGTAACTTGTCAATGAGTTGTCAATAGCTTGTGAATGGTGAACTTACAGATAGGTTAGATGTGTCCTTGGAAGTGCGAGTACTTCTTGATACTTGAGTAGTGGCATGATTTTTGATTCATATCTAGAAGATTGATTTGAAAATTGAAATGAAATTTTTTCCAAATTTTAAGTGTACACAAATACATTCTCTTCCTAATTATCTTTAAGCATTTCAGATGTGTATGATCCACGCTCAGTTTCACCTGTTGGCTGTCATGTGGGCATTTTCCAAAATTCTTCTGGCCAAGAGCGGGAGAAGGGACTGCTAAACTGATGTCAGAGGAAGGTTTTCATAGGGGTACAGTAATCGTATCTTGAGTGGAGAAGCAGGAGGAGCTATATAAAAAAAATTTGGAAAAACTTTTCAAGGAGGAGACATAGAGGCATCTTATGCGGGGATACAAACCAAGACCTAGAATTTTGTACTCTTTCAGATATAGGTAATATTTTTTTCTGCATCTTCTAAGTTGAGAATAGCCTAAGTGGCCTTTAAATGAGAAACCTTAGTGACCCTTAGCTTATCTGGAGAAGTTTCCATAGTAAATTTATTAAATTTACTTTAAAATTTAATTTATATTTGTTGGAAAGTGAATACTCATCACTTGTGCATGTTTGCCTTTGCAGTTTGCATGGGGTTCTAACTTTATAAAATGCTGCAGTGATGGAAGAAAGCACAAGCTATGTCAGCTGATGGTAGACTTTGAGGTCCTTAATATTCTTTTACAACCACGCAGTTTGGGAACCACTAGAGCACACTTGTTAATTCATCTTCTGGTGGGCTAGGCACAGTTTTTACATTGGTATAACCAACAAGATATGTAGTAGTTCATTAATTCATTCACACAGCAACATACATCTTTTTGTAACTCCACAGGAAACTGTTTTATATCAGAGTGCCCTTATTATCATAGGCATAAATTATATGGGTGATTATATTAATGCAAACATTTTTATATTGACTTAACTGCATCACCACTAGGGTTGTTTGTACCACGTCAGTCAAAGTAACACACCTGAAGGTGCAACAGGCTTTAGATATACATTGTTAGGAGTTAGCCAGGTTTGTCTACACAGAGAAAAATAAAGAAAATACATCTGTCCCATCTTCTATGCATTGCAAGAAATGAAGAAAGATTCCTTATGTTTTGTCTCATCCTTAAGCATCTCTCAGTAGAAGCTATTTTCATCAGATGTGAGTAAGCACACATAAAAATGTAATGGAAATGGAAATGACATATAGTGGAAGGAACTGAAACTAAACACAGTCTTATCTAGAAATTCTCAATGTGAATGGATATCAGTCATACTAGCAATCACAATACTCTTGTGCATTTTGATTTCATTTTACTCAGTTGCTGTCCCTCGCGGGATTATTTTTGCTTTTATTCAACAAGAACGTTTAACTACCTGATAAGCAATTAAATATCTGTTGCATTACCTTTATGAAATGTGGCCCAATTAATTAAGTGGTAGTGTGTCAATTTGTCCACAGTTGCCTAAAGTGGTCTATAAAATTCTGTAATAAAACATTTCAAAGAAAACATTTTAATCCACCTTTAAGAGTAGTTCAGTTCTTTGTTGGCATAAGGCTTTCATGTTGGTAATAAAAGTAATCTATTCTGTGACAACGATTTGATGACAAGGATTAGTTGCTAATAATTCTTTGAGGCATAATTTCCAGTGACATATTTCTGGGCCAGTTTTCTTTGGGTTGGTTAGTTGTTAATAGTTTTCTGTTCTTGTGTGAACAAACAGCTGCAAATTCAAATTCTAAAATTACACCACTACTCTTATAGTATTGACAAACATTATCTCACAAAACATAGATATTTCTCTTCACATTTTTCTTTCCCATTTTAATCTGAGCAGGTGGTTTTCAATACGATCTCTCTGTTGTGAGTATGGAAAGATCAAGTTAAAAATAATGAAAGTACTAAAGAAATAAGCCAACATTGTATTCTGAATATTGTGTAAAAGCACTTAGTTGGTGTATTTATTTGAAGGAATTGCACTTCCTCCTTTCCTGTTGTTGAACACACAGAGATTTTGACAGATAAGAGCTGCATTATACAATCAGTATGCTGACTTGAATAATTCTGGATTTCTAAAGGGAACTTGAGGGAATGGCATATAGAAAAGTAGGGCCTGCAGATCCATCCTTAGCTTTGTTGGCCTATGCAAGACAGCAGAGAGCCATACTGCTGCCTCCTTGTTTCTTTTAATTAATAATTGGAGGTGACTTTGCCACTGGTCAGTGCTTGTGCTTGGGGACTGAAAACCCAACAGCTGTTGTTTGTTGGGAGTGCAAAAGAACAAAAAGACTATCTGTGTCTTCCACCTCAGCACTGCTGTAATCATATCATGATATTAATACTATATCCTTCCTGCCAATAAAAATATGGTTTATTTCCCTCATACACTACTTTCCACAAATGCAAGTACTTTAAGATATCAAATATCTTCATGGCATTTCTTCACTTCAATAAACCCTGGCATGCACTCTGTGAACTGGCCTTTTCCATTTGTAAGGGACCAGGCACTGCTAATATGTTTCCTTGGTACTAAACGCTTTGTGTATTTTCCACAATATTGGGTTTCTAAATCCGAAAGGCTCAGTCCACCATGGAAGTTCACTTCTCCAAATAGCTCTGCTGAGCCCTGTTCCTACGAGGGCTAGCTCCTACTACCTGGGCTAGCTAGTTTCAGCTTAATTCAAGTTTGTTACACTATCTTACAGTTACCATCATAGGCATGCCTCAGTGTTGCTTTCCTCTGTGAAAGAAGCTGCATAAGAATTTATAAAAGTTGAAAAGGAATGGCATTGTATGTCACAGGAAGCAATCACAGAAAAAGTTTCTCTCTTTCGGTACCTTCGTCAGTAAACCATAGAGCATGTATTTAGGCTGTCATTTGTGCATGCTTCCTCACCTATTATGTGCATCTCTTGTCTAAACAAGTCCCGGTAACTGCCCCATATAGAAATATTTATGGACCAATTACTTATCTCTCTTCGTAGTTCATCAGAGCTTTCAGATTTTAGTCTGTTGCTGTAAAGTTGTCGCTAGATCAGCAGGAAGGTGCATCTCCTCCCCATTTGGTATAAGTAGATGCTGTGCACTATCTGTCATCAAATGTGCAAATTGCATGTAGGTACGCGTTCCAGGGTTTGTCTTCTCTATAGCTTGTTCTTTTTGATGTTTTAGATCTACAGATTATAACTGTCATGCTGCTAATAAAGAAGACAGTGAATTGGTTCAGTTTTTAGCAGTAACCATTTTAGCATTTAGATGATGACTGCGCAGATATTATTGTTTGGGACTGCTGAAGATTTATACATATGTCTATTTCTCAAAGAATTCGCAGCTGCTGACAGGAAGTAACAACTTTTATTTTCTCCCTAAGAGTATGTAATGCTGTGTTCAAAAGAAGTTTTTTTGTGGACAGGCCTGGTGAAACTGCTGCTGGAAACCAGGAGATTGCACTTTTATGTCAAACTAGTCTTAGGACCCCACAAACAGATCATGTTTATGTGAAAGGCAAATCAGTTTCCAGAACTGTGAACTCCAGCTTTTGATGGGGCTATAGCAAACGCCTAGGTTTCTCTGCCAGATTTGCAGTCCAGTGTACAATTCTGCATAAACAATTTTAACAATAGGTAGTGTAGTTTATGTAAGGAAAACTTTTGCCTCCTGTGAGCTTTCAGATTAGTATTAATCAGCCTGCAGATTTTACTAAAATGGAGCTAGCTGCTCCATTCAGCAGAGCTGAACAGTGCACAATCGCTTTGAGTGAGAAAGGAGGAAAGGTTAATGTGGAGCTGTTGGATAAAATACAGTCTTTTCAAATGAGCATCTAGTTCAAGATCATCAGCTCCCCAAATCAGTGTCACAAATAGGGTCATGAGCTCAGAATTTACATGCAAATTGGCATGTGCATTCCCAGAAATAGAGGCCTGAAAGGAAATTTTTGGCTCTGCTGAGCCAGCTCATCAAACTACACTGTAGCCAATGTGCCTGTGTTTTTTATGCCTCTGATCAAAATTTAAAAGTTTTAGTGTAAAAATGATGATTTAGTAAGTTCCTGCACTTCTAAATAATACCAAAAAAATAAATAAATAAATAGCAGAAATTATTTGGTGCCAGATGTCATCATGAGGCTGGGACTAATGTGTGCAAGAGTTCTAGCTACAGTGGCCAAGGCAGTAGCTGAACCTATTAAGTTTCTGTGTCTACATTAGGTACAAGAAGGTCATATATATGGTAATAATCCCAAAATCACAAATGAGAGTAACAGTAAATATTTTAGCTCAAGCGCAAGTTGCCTTTAATTATATAGCACAGCATGTTTTGCAGTCAGTGTACTGATGAATTGCTAACTCCGAGTCAGAGATTAGACTGCCAGCATATCTATTAACTAGCCAGTCTACTCCATACGGGCTGAACCCTGCCACTATGACCCCCCCTGGGAAATACTTCACTAAAGCAAGATGTCCTAGTTGTTTAAACGGGAGTGGAACAAGTGATTTAGCCATATCTGTTCTCCCAACAAAGTGTGCTTATAAGCATGAGCCAGTAAGTAAGCATGTGATCTTTAAGCTGGAGATGTCTGTGCCCAGTAACAACAATTTCCTGATTATGTAAATGAGTTCTTAAAAATCTTTTGCGTTTCTTTAAAAAATCAGAAATATCTCTTTTAATGATGTTAGCTGTCTGGCATTCTGCTTGAATAATTCATGCACTTCAGGCATATTTCTTTTCCTTTTGACACACTGTCAAAAAGAAGGGAAAATCAGTTAAATAATTGAGAACATGTGAACTGCCATAAACAATCACTCTTGTTTGTTTCTCTGCAGAAAGAAAGGAAGTGAAGGTGGGAGAGTATAATGCTGTAGCTGACACACTGGAAATAATCAACAACAGCATCAGGTTCCAAGGTAGGACGGGAAACTGGAAAGAGGTACACGAATGACATGAATAGCTGTCTGTAGTTTGTAAGACCGTATGCTGTTTAGAGACCTGCTTTAGGATTTTTAATATCAAAAAGATTTGAAATTGTAAAAAGAGGAAGGGAACTGAGCTGTTCTTAAAAAGAAAAATAGGGGAAGTCTGACCAGAAAACTGCAACATTTTGATATTGTATAATTGTTTTTCATTCCAATAACTGGATAAATTTAAATTGATATGTGTACACAAATGTTCTTTCTTATTTCAACAAGCTACAGATGTCTTCTGTTTCATCTCCACCAACCAATAATGTTCTAATTTCTTCTCCATTTCCTACCCCCCAGTTCACCTCACCCGAAGGATGCTCTTGTGTGGTGTGTTTGCAGATGAGAAGGAAGTTACTGTTTTTCTTTGGGAGGTGTCTGTTAGGCAGTTAGAAATTATGATTTCAAAATAGCAAGGCTAACTTTATTTAAGATGCCATTTGAGAAACAGGGGTAGAGAGAGTGTTCGGCCCAGCAGTACTCCCAAGGTCCACAGCAGGCATGTAGCCTGTGTTGCTGTATCTTCTAGCCATTTTTTTTTCCCTGGGCTGCTCCGATGTTAACATGGGGACTTCCTCTGCCCTCAGAGCAGTTGTATTGCAGGCATACCCACAGCTTTGTGAGCGTATGACCATGGCAGCCAGATGCCAGCTGAAATGAATTAAGGTTCTCTCCTGCTGGATATAAAGATACACGTTGTTTATAAAGCTAATAAAACTTGAATCCAGAGCTCTGCTACCTTGCAATTCAGTAACACAAGGTGAAGTTAAGTTGGCTTCATGCGTTCTGTATGGTTTCCCCTGACAGCGGTGGATGAGTACCAAAGTGCTGTATCCTGGGCTCTACTACACCTGCCTCCAGTATCCCAGCAGTGGGCACCCAAGGTTTGCATGAGCACGACTGGAGTTTCACAGCAGTGATCTAACCCATGACTGTTTGTCCATCCGCTGGACAAACTTTCCACTTTTCCTTCTGGTATGCTTTGACGGACTCAAAAAAGCACAGCTCCAAGCACATCTCACGTGCGTCTGAAGAATGAGTCTTTGAAAATCAAGAGTGCAGAATCTGTCCCAGTTGCCAAAGTTTGGGACCCAGCTGGTTATTTTTGCTGGAAGGAGTAACTGATGATGCAGTTGAATACTAATTCAATACTATTAATGTCCAGAGAATATATGCAGGATAAACCAAGTAACAGGAAACAGTTTTTGTTCATCTCTCTCCATGCTTTTTTTGGACAACGGAGGATGAGGAAAACTCTCTGTTCAGGCTTTTTGCAGGACCAGACTCTTACTTCTTGTCCTGGCCACATCTGGCATTCCTTCCACCCATAGCCTGCTTTATATCTGTCTTAAGATGCGTGATGTAGCTGGCAGTGAACCCTCCCAATGTACATACCTCAGCTTTTTGTGGAGGCAGTCATGTATACGGTGTGGAGGACACAACTGCTACATCTGTCAGGCAATATGGAAAACAGTAACTTGAAGCATTAGAAATGAAGAGTAGCAAATATAACTCTGTTTAAACCATTGCATAAAATTACACACAGGAGAACAGTTATTCATAATATCATAAGCAACAAAACTGAATGGCCATTCTACTAATAAGAAAATGTATTTTATGGAATCACTGATTGTAATAAATACAAATAATCAATATACTCTGTATATTTTAGATACAGCAGGGTGAGGTTTTTTTTCTTTAATATCAGTTCTTTTCATTCAGGCACATGCTTTATTGTATTTTTGCTTTGTTATTTGTTGCCTAATTTCATGAAGGGTTATGCAAATAAGTAACCTGTAAATGTATGCTCTGAGGTGGGAAGAGGAAAAGGGGAAAATCTCAGGTACTTTTCTCCAATATAAATTCAGCAAATGGTCCCTTGACTGTCACTTTAGTGTGATCACCACCTGGAAGGAATTTTTTATTTGGAAATGTTGAACATAAAGAAGCATAAGGATCGTCCACTGTCAGAATTGTTTCAGCATAACTGCTATGGATAAAATTATCTCTATGGGTATAGGGACATTTTAGTAAGCAGGTAGAGTGTGTGAATTAGGGAATGCAATGCTTCATTATAGCTGTCAGAAAGTAATTCTTCTCATTAAACCAAGAAACCTTTAATTAGTGGGAGCTGACTGTCAATCTGGTATACAGCTTTAAACTTGCTTTTTAAGTTCAGACGTTCAGGTCCATGTCCGCAGGGAATAGAAGAGTGGGTCTGTCCCTATAAAATCCTGGCTATCCATTCTTCCATATCGCTCCCTTCTGTAGGGCCCTGAGGGCACTAACATCCCTGCCCACCCCCAGGGCTCTCCCACCCTGCCCAGGCCCAGGGCCCCACGTCAGCCCCTGGGGCCGCCAGCCCTTGCCCCACCAAGGCTGCAGCAGGGCCATGCTCCAGCTCCGCACAGCCCTGTGTCTGTTTTCGCTTTCTCCCAGCTGGTTGCAGGTGCGGTAGGTATCTGGAAAGGCTGTTTGAATTTGCCCTGCTGATAATGAAAATATGCTGAGAAACGGTGTCCTCTGTTTTCTAGTCATGTTTCTGTCACTTGCTTCAGAAAAGCATAACCTCCTGATAAACTTTACAGTCATTTTGGTGTTATTTATGTTTTAAAATCAAGATAGAATATATTCTACAGGGTTCTGCATTTGAGTTCTGTTGTGATTTTTTTTTTTCCCAAAGAAGGTGTTCATCTGCTCCAGAAATACAAACCTTCTTGTCAATCAATGTGATTAAAATATGTCTGTCAAAGTCAGTAATTTCATCAGCTACAGATGTGGTGTACACTTGCTAAATCTGCAAAATCTAGGTATAGTATTAAGAAGAGGCATATTTTCTTACACAGATTCTACATTTGGCTGAACTTTAGCCTTTTTTTCTTTTTTTAATTCTAGGACTTGAGCCTCCAAAGGACAAAACAATTATACAAGAGGAGCTACGCAAGATCTCTCTGCCTCTCTACAGCATCCTTTCAGCCCTCACCATCTTAGGAATGATAATGGCCAGTGCTTTCCTGTTCTTTAACATAAAAAACAGGAATCAGAAGTAAGGCATTCATGTTACTTCTATGTCAATTTCTTTTGTATTTAAATGCCAAGTTTGTAGAGTTCATCATTAATATATATGTAAGGAAAATATTTAAACTTTGGAAAAATTATATTTTAGAACAATTCAGTTAGAACTTTTGGGTTATATATACACAACGAAATAAATTGTTAGGACAAGTTCTGTTTGGAAAGTGTGGTGGTTTTTTTTTAATTTATGTTTGACTGTATGCTATTAACATTAGCCATAGCTAATTAGTCTATCAGTAAAACAGGAGACCTTTTTACTAAACATTCAGAAACCTGAAACAATGGTAGACTTTATAAAACAGCAAATAGTGTGCATGCTTATAGATTTGATGGAGTTCTACAAGAAGATTTATAAGTTTGCCTGGTTATAAAAAAAATCTTCGTTATTGCTCTAATAACAGTAATCTTTCCTCTTTACTGCACTATCACCTTTTGTCCATAGACTAATAAAGATGTCCAGTCCCTACATGAACAACCTTATTATCCTTGGAGGGATGCTTTCTTATGCATCTATTTTTCTTTTTGGTCTTGATGGATCCTTTGTCTCCGAAAAGACATTTGAGACACTTTGCACAGTAAGTAATTACATGTATTCCAGTTTAAGATTGTCTTGCAGAAAGCTCTGCAAATAGCAGAGTTTGGTAGTTGGATGTCTCATTCCTTTTAATAAGTAATTCTCTTAGTTCTTTCCTGGGATATTTTCTGGAACCAAATTCTGAAACATGCATAAAGCTATATTATTTTTAGTGAAGGCTTCAGATGCATTAGGATTTGCCTCAGACTGAAAGTGTTGATATATCTTCTTGTTTTGAAATCACACGTATGAAGATGTATTAAATGCTGTGTTTGTAGAATCACAGCTAGTAATATCTTTGAAGCTACTATGTTTTCTTTATAGATTCCATATCATTTTATACGTCATGACTGCTGTTTGCCCAGACCTTTCTACTCAGTCTTTTTGTCTTCAAAGGCTATTTCCAAGCTAGACTTGAAACTCACACAAGCTAAATCCATGTAGAATATATCCCAGTTAAATCAAAATAAGCCACTCTGAAATCAAATTAGATATTGGAAGTTAATAAGAAAGTTTTTACTTACAGAGAAAAATTCAAAGTGTGAAAGTTGGATGCTTAAAGCTAGATGATTTAGTTAGGTCCCAATATTTCAACTGAAATCCTCCGTACTGACTAAAACTATTATAGAAATGAAATATCATGTGACTCGTTCAGTGATACATTTCAAAACACTGGAGACATTTTTAGTACGTGATAAGACACACTACAAGATGTAGTAATGGATGTGAACATATAGGAATTGTTTTGCAAAGTCCTAGCTTCCTTAGTTTGGTCTGGACACATCCGTGTTTTAGATGCATAAATCTTAGCAGCCAAAGAAAGAAGGAGAGAATATCCAATTTTCCTACATCTAGAGCACAAATTCTCTATACAGATAGTAGAAAGAGGTTACTCAGAGTCTTCAAAAGGAAAATCCTGTTCACCTCTCCCAAGCTAAGTATATAACTCTGTGAATGCATAGAGACCAATAGGAAGTGGGAGATGCCAGCATTCATTTGTTATCCAGCAATTATGCTTGCTTCTTTTTTTTTTTTTTTAATGAACCAGCTTCTAATGTATCAGACGTGTCATTAAGAAGCCAGTCGTTGATATCAATCCACATTCTTTTCTCACCCTCCTTTGCAGAAAAATCTAGTGGCAGGAAGTGCAAATCATAGGTCCTGATGTCTGCTCAGCCATGAGAGGCTTACATTCAGGCCTTCTGACCTCATTGCCAGGCTGTAGGCCATTGTATGACTAGGCTGTCTACAACCCTTCTCTTGAAGCAGCCAAGCATTGCAGAACAGAAGGAAAGAAAGTGGGAACCAGAGGTACTTACCAGCACAGAGTTGTTCTAGGGAACAGGTTTCTGTCCAGATTTAGCTATGTAAAACTAAATTTAAGTCCCTCCTTTAAATGTGAAACAGCTTAGTCTAAACTCTGAAAAATGAACCAACATTTCCAAAATCCTGTGCCTATGAACTAGAATGTTTCAGCTGATTTTTCTCTAATTTGCTTCTCAAAATGTAGCCAGTACTTTCATATTCTAAATGCAACAAAATTTAAGTGAGGGCTGCTTTGTTCTGTCTCATCTTACTATCTTTTTTTTTTTTTTTTTAATTTGTGAATTTGTATATGTCACATTTTCTTAATTAAAGAAGTCTTTGTTTTTCGGACAAGATGACTAACAGAACCAACGTCTGTCATAGAGGGAAGGATCTGTACAGGCACTTGAATAAGATAACTGCTTTACCTAACAGAAAAAGTCTTGTGGCTTTTTTTTTTTTTTTAATTGGTTGGAAACAGAAATGTTGAGGTACTAACTGGCCAGCTCCTGTTCTTACCCCTGCCCTCAGAGTGGTTCCAAAGAATGTTGATCAAAAAGATGATAGGCGCTTCATTTTGGTTAAGACATATTGCCACATGCCTTAAATAGAGATTTTACATCAGCAGATCAGAGACTGTGAGATTTCACCCCAGTCTTGGCTTTCCTGGTTTTCAACCCAGTACAGAAATATTTCTGATTGTGCTTTCCTGTACTTGGCTGCTGATTTATCTTATGAATCCCATCTCTGTCAGTGATTAGTATTAGAATAACAGATGCAAGAAAACCTCCAGAAGCAACCTACCAGGATTTTTTTTTAACCTCCTGTTCTCTGAAACAATTCTTTTAAAATTTACCTCCTCCAGTTATTATTTTTTCAATGAAATAGCTGATAGGTGATAGCTTTCAGTGAACAATTCTCTTTCTTTCTAAAAGAAATGATCTTTCCATGGCCACCATCCACAGTGGCAAAGCACTTTCCCTGTACCTAGGAAACACTGAATTAATGCTCGTGAATTTGTAAATATGGGAGACAAACCCACTTTTCTGTTCCGTAACTCTTCTGTCTCTCCTCCTTTCCCCAAAAAAACTCCCACTAAGTGCTGGGTACAGAGTGTGCATTTGGCACCATGTAACGAACATCCATCTCTCCATATGGGCAGCAAGCTTACTGGTTTCATAAGGCCTACTTACAGATACCGGTTCTTATAGGATCAGGCCAGTACAAATCTCTCTTGATCATTCGTTTCCCTGGTGATGCGTGATTTGGATTACCCATTCTAACCATATTGGAGATTAGTTTAAAATTCCCATTTTATGAGAGACTTTTGCTGTTTAAAAGAACCAGCTACAATGGAGATTAATCATAAAAAGCCACTGAGCCAAAAATATGTGGGTACAGCTGGAATAAATACTTCTTAGGCACAGAGGAGAACCACATCAATGGAGGCAGAGACTTTTTGTAGGGAAGTTAAAATTTTGATTCAGCTTTAATAAACACATGCCAAACTAAAAGACTGTCATTAGTGCTATCCCTTTGCTAAGCCAAGTAATCACCCTCTTTGTCTTCCATATTTAAAAAATTATTAGATCTCACCAGTGTAGCAGTATATACATGATAGCAAATGTTTTAAATTAGATATGATATATATGGTTACTGTGATCATTCTATCTTAGTGTCATTTTCTGATAACTTCCTGATAACACCTATGGAAGGTCCTTAAATACATCTGAATCTACCAACTAAATTCAGGAAAAATGGTTTCCAAATTTTAGATATTGCATCCCAAATCTATTGTGTGTGCTTCCTCTGTAGCACAGTGTTTGTAGCATTGTTTTGGAGGATGAAGTGCTTTGCAATCTCTGGTCTTTTCTAACTTTTCTACAACCTACATCTACCTATTGCATATGTTTTATTCTGTAATGTTCCAAGGACACTAAAACATGACACAAAAGTACACCAATAACACCTGAAAATTTGAAAGGATTTCTTTGATATATTGTACCACCACTCTCGACTCTGCAAGGCACTGATTGTAGGAGGATGTGGTATATAAATCAATCTGCTGAAATACAGAACCAAACGTTAAATGTATTTGAGAGTCAGCAAAGTGCTTTAAACATATTGTCAAATAATTTGCTGAATAGGGGTATTATACATCTTTGAAATTCTGTATTGTTGACTGTGTGCTAGAGTAGGTAATCGGTTCCATAATAACTCATTTTTATCTTGGTATGCCCATTTTCTATGGAAAAGTAATCAAGTATATTTAAATACATAGTAATGTATGTACTTATGGTAGGAATTCCTAATACCAAACGTAGTAGTATTTTGTTCCAGGTCTGAATTAGAGATTAGGTGTCATATTGTAAAATTCCAATTGCATGGAATTAAAACTATCCAAAGGAGAGAATTCTCAGAAACTAGTCAGTACAGCATAGGACAGTTAGATCACGTCTTGCTTAACAGCAACTTCATCATTTGTACAGAAAAAGGAAAAGCAATACAATATTTCATTAAATGCATACATAGTCAAAACTAGAAAGTGCTTCAAAGAAGAGGGAGGGAGGAGGAAGAATAAGGATGATCTATCTTTGTTTTCAATCTCAGAATTACCATGGTATCATAGAAAAAGAGAAGTTAGAAGTAAGGGTGTGAAACAAGATGTGATGCCAACTGGAAAAATGCAAGCAAGCGTAAAAATAATTGAAAGCATTCATTATATGGAAGAGAGACACTCGAAATTAGCAATGCCAGTGACATATCCTATGAATAGAGTTTAAGCTGACATACTAAATAGAGATACTTAAAATAGTGAGAATATTAAATATGATCATAATATTTAGACTTCTGTAATACATTCTACTGAGGATTTAGTGCTTTACATTTAAGACTAGTAATGTCTTTGCAAGTTGTATTCAGTGTGGGATGAAAGGCTACTAAGAGGCTATGGGCACAAACTAGAATACAAGAGGTTCCATCTAAATATCAGGAAGCACTTCTGTACTGTGCGGGTGACATAGGTTGCCCGGAGAGGTTGTGGAGTCTCTCTCCTTGGAGATCTTCAAAAGCCGCCTGGAGATGGTCCTAGGCAGCCTGCTGTAGGTGACCCTGCTGGAGCAGAGTGGTTGGACCAGATGGCCTCCAGAGGTCCCTTCCAACCTCAACCATCCTGTGATTCTGCGACCCTCAGGAGAAGCATAGTCTCCTGTTCGTTATGCATCCGCCTCAAGAAGATAAATAAAACAGATGTTAATTTTTTTTAAAAAAATAAAACTGGTTAGGATGGGCTTGAAAAGAAGGTTTTTTTGTTTTTGTTTTTGTTTTTTTGTTTTTTTGAGTATTTCAGGTTGCTGCAAAATGTCCATAGTCTCTACCCAAGAAAGATGTGGTGTAGTAGGTAGTACTAGACTGAACAGCTTTGCTTCTTCTCAGTCCTAGTGGTCCCAAAGTGTAGCAGCACTTTGTCCTAGAGAGTATGCTGCATGGGTAATTGGACTGATAGAGAAGAAGCAAGTGATCCATTTGGAGCAGGTCAGTATAGGATTCATACCGCTCCAGGAGATATCTATTCTGGAGACACTGATTATCTTTCAGTCTCCTTTGCACTCCAGAGTTCTGCAAAGATGTTCCATCAAAGGTAAAAGTCTTGCAGATTACACTGTCACTAAAATTAAGCGTGCTTTGTCTTGTACTCATTAATTAGCGTAATTGATATGAATTGCCAAAACGAGTCAGATATCCTGTGATTCCTGGTGATTTCACTGAGTCCTGTCAGTGTTTCGCCTTGGACAAAGTAAACAGTGTGTGTGAAGTATTTTACTCGCCCGTGGTGTTCAACAGTGCGCTCATCCTTCCCAAGTTGTTCTCAGGCTTTTAGATTTCAGTCAGGTGCTCTCGACTGTGATGCAGGCATTTGAAAACAAACTTTATACAGAAAGAAAGAACCAAGCAATGGGGTGGGGTGAGGTGGAGAGACAAAAAGAGAGAGAGAAAGGAAAGAACGGAGATATCTGCCGGTAAAGTCCAGCTACCCGCTGCATTATGGGACTATCTGGACTTTGTGTTCTTCTCATTCAGACATCCTGAGAACAGGTGCATGCATGATAACAGTAGATGTTAGAGACCTTATCTTCTCAAAGATGTACTTAAAAGACCTACCTTTAAATGTATCCAGATCTTCAGAAACACTTAAGGTTTGTCTGTTAATATTGCTCTTAATTATGGGTGATAAACACTTGAGATCTGACTCTGTATCATGTAGCAAAGTGAAAGGCAAGTTTTTATTCTTTTTCACTGATTTTTCATAGTCATGTCTATATCTATGCCCCATTGAGAGAACAGCTAGATGAGGTGGAACTCCATGGTCCACACTGTACTTTTTCTTGGGAAATCCTGAACCTCTGCAAGGTCAGGATTGTAAGTTGGTGTGAGAGTGGAGAGACATTCTAAAACCTGCACATCAAACACTGACTCACAGATTGCAGCAAGGAGCAGGGAGGAAAAGTCAGGTGTGAGGGGATGTAGAATGGTTCCTAGGGAAGAAAAGTAGGCTGCAGAGTGAGGGGGATGCTGGGCAATTAGCTAAAACTCTGAAAATCATAGAGTTGGCTGAGAGCAGCTCTGGAAAAAGGGACTTGCCTTTAAAGATAAAGCAGGGAGAGGGAGAGGATGTATCAACCTTTTGTCTCTGTTTATTTCTGCTTTGTCTTCCCTAGCCACTTTGTAGGTTTCTCTGTGTACCCATTTTTGGAGGGAACTGACTAAAACGAAAAAGCTTGGGCAGGGGCACCTCAAATTTGTGGCTGTCTGGTGTACTATGGACAAGAGCCACTTGGACTTGACTCTGGACTACTAACTGACATCTAGCCTTAATATTTGGTTAGTAGTTGATGATGTACTCCTTATTCCTCCCCTTTATACTTTTCAGACATTGCCATAGGTTTTTAGCTTCCCCCCATCCCTGCCGTTGGACTTTATACTTGTCTAATTCTTTTCCTCAGATTGCTTAAGCTTGGCTAGGAATTAAAAAAAACAGCAGATAGACACTTAGTTCATACTGAACTGCAAAGGGATTTGGACTCCTAATCCACTTCTTTGTCTTTGGAAACCATAGCCTTTGTTTGTATTTTTAGTCTGGCCTTTTTTATTTTGCATGTATTCTTTAGTTTATTTCCTTCTTTATTGTCTAGCTGTTAATTTTAATCTCCCTTTTCTGTATAATCAATTCCATAATTGTCCTAACCATCATTCAATCCGAGACTGATCTCACTCCTATTAAATTCAAAGGCAATTCTGTTACTGAGTTTAACATGAGCCTGATCAGCTTCTATTTTAGTAAATTACATTTTCTTTGGGAAAAAAAAAAAATGCAAAGTGAAAAGTTATAAAGCTGAATAGATCCTTGAAACAAAATTATTTCATATGCTGAAGCAAATACAACCTTGCCATCGATTTATTTAGGTAATATTTTTAGAACATTTTGCCTCTTCCAGTAGGACAATAGCTAGATTTTAAAGCCCCTTTATAGAATCATGGGTAATTATAATATCTTTTACACTACTCTTGGATTAATTCTCAAAAATAGTCTGAAATATA
The DNA here is from genome assembly GCA_013399475.1 of Chauna torquata. Classification (NCBI taxonomy): domain Eukaryota; kingdom Metazoa; phylum Chordata; class Aves; order Anseriformes; family Anhimidae; genus Chauna; species Chauna torquata. Next base: position 38,942 of record VXAL01006006.1, on the reverse strand, counting down.
TTAAGAAATCACTACAGGAGATCTCACAGCATGTGAAGAGCCACTGTACTTAATTTATATGAAAACAGCAGGATTCAATTCTGTAATGTTATTGCCACTTACTTTTTCTAAGAATTGTGCCGGTGCCACACAAATTCTAAAGAATGAATTAAAAGACCTAAACACATGTAATAAAATGTTTGAGATAAATGAGAAAAGTATAATTCAAATGGATGAACTCATTCTATGGGGCCTGCCTGTCTCACGCTGGGAATTTTGCCATTGCTAATAGAAGTAGGATCAAGCCCCCAGGGAAAACTTGTTGAGACGACACAATTTTGTTCATCATAATTATCCTTTATGTCCCCAGTCTGCCAAGAACAATAGAAGGTGCTTAATTTTAAGCCCATGAGTAGTCCACAGAAATCAACAGAATTGCCTTCTTAAAGATAATTGTGCTCTCCGGGGCTAAACCCACAGTATGGTTTATTCTCGTGTTTGTCACTTTTAAGTGCCTAAGTGTAGTACCAAGATGCCACCAAGCTGCTCAGCACTAATGTTCAGCTGCAGCCTGACCCTGCTGGCACTGCAACTTCCAACCCTATGGATGTGCAAAACTGGCTAATTATTGATATTGCCAAAATGAATCAGACTGAATCTCATAAACTAAATTGGAGGGTGTTGGGAGTGTCAAGTCCTATGAAAGAAATGCACGAACATTTTTGTTTAAAAGAAACCATTAAAATTATGGTCTTGAGGTAGTAAAAATGATGCTTTCAATAATCTGAAATCTGAGTGATTCCTCTGGAAAAATACAAGCTAAAAGTTTTGCTAACCAAAGAAGTTATTAAAGAACCAAGCTGTTTCACTATCCCATTCAAA
>VXAL01006006.1:22899-37735 GCA_013399475.1 Chauna torquata | reverse complement strand
ATTTTTCTTTCAACTTAATTGAGGAGCAAAATACATCACTTTCTTAATCAACTGCATTTGAAATTCGTATTATTGCTTTCATGAGCTCAATACCTTCATGGACATTTTTCTTCAGTTCATGACTGTGGTTTTCTGAACATATGTGCAGTGGTGATCAAATACAGGAAAATAATGGAACTTCTTTAATAGTGAAACTTTATACATTTCATCAATTCAGTCCATTTTCCAAGGTATCCTTACTTTCTAAATTCAATAGAAATTGTAATTCTATTTAAATAATTTTAAATAAATTCAAGCACTATTGATTTATCTGATAGTTTGCCAGTACCTAAAATAGTATATTTGTGTGCTTTGCTCTTAGAGTATATAAAGACACCTTTACTTTTTGACAACATTTATGAAGCACGTAGCATTATTCTGAGTTTGTTCAGGATGTTTCTCATGCTTTCATCACTTACTAAATTCCCCTAACTCATTTTTCACAACTATATGGCTTCTTTTATTGGTAATGAGTTGTAACATCAAATAAGTTGGTAGAGCTTTTACATGGATACATTGATTTCTGTGAAGATATCAAGTAGTAGCACTCAAAACGTAAGCTATCCAGTGAAAGCTCAAGGTTGAGAGGAAATGCGATTCAAATGGAAGTAGCTTTATGTTAGGTTGTTAAGCTATCAGTGCTTATTACGTTGTGGAAGAATACTTTCAGTTAAAAAAATAAAAGGTCTAACACCTTATGAGTAAGCTTAGATGGAGGCTTTTTGTTGCAAAGGGAAATTGAAAAGAATTGCTATAGTTGATACTCTTACAAGATGTAAACCGCTTGTTCATAAATGCAGTGACTCAATTAAACCTTACAAAATTTGTTTAAATATTAATATTTGACAAAGGTGGATTTTTTGTTGTTTTAAATAAACATCATGTTTTTTCCAAGCCACAGACTGGAAAATGAACCAGAACGGTATGTTTTCTTGTGGAGACACTGTCAGTATTTGGTGGTGGTCAAATGGGTTGTCCGCTAAGTAAAAGATTTTTATTTTTTTCAGCTACCACTAGCAGTGCACTTGTAAGAGCTTCTATTAAATAATTTAGAAAAAGCACAAGTTCTAATCATGGTGCATGCATAGTATTTTCAAAAATAGACCCTAAAATGAATGAATGATCTTTGAATGAATCTTTGAATGATGGAAAACAAAAGATTTGTAGGATATATTCAATTAGTCAAAACATCCTATTCAGAACAGGAAGTAATATAAGCAGATAATTGAAAGCATATCCTAAAATTCAGTGAAGGCATGAAGAATTTTGTAATGAACTAACTTTTTAAGAAAAAGATGGACAGCAACTATTTTTGCAAGTTATCCTTCTATAGGAGTATGGGAATATTTTCAGGTTTTGTGTCCAGTTTGGAGCAGGGATTTGAGTGCAAGCTTCCTGTCTTCTGAGTTGGTGCCTTTCCTGCTTATTGAGTGGCTGCTGGGGAGATGGTGATCTTTCTGTCTTTTCTGTTGAAATACATAATTAAAAACTTCCAACATGACACAGTTACTGATCAAGTCTATAACATCACAGTGATGGCATTCAGTGTAGGCTTGAGTTGTATTATCCAATTATTGGTGTCAGTTTTATTGTGTCCTTTCAGGTAAGTGGGAATTGGTAGTATAACGCATTTCAGAATATAATTTTTTGTGTGATTCTTACGTGTATTGTATATCAGTTTCTTTTAAATGCAGACAAACAATGGGGCAGATATATGCATTTCAGTGGTTTTTGGTATTTTCTAAATTTTTTCATTTTGCTGGCTGTATTAATGAATTATAGCAGAAAAATTAGAGGTCATTTTCTTCAAAATTAAAATTTTATTTTCATCTGAAATTTACTGTCTCATTCTTAGCAACAGTGATCTCATTTTTATAAATTTTCCTGATATATTTAAGTCAGAATGTTTTCAATATAGCCAATAGTTATATTATTCTAATTTGCATGATCCAAATCAGGAATACATAAAACTTTTTGAACTGAACATGATAAAAATAACATTTTTTTTCTGAATATCCAGTTAGAAACATATTATGAGCATAATTGAATTTATTTCTACTCCCAAGAGGCAATTACTCTTTCAGTGAGAACAAAACAGAGTCTTATTAGAGACATGAAAATACCATGTATCTGTTTGCCAAATATATCACTAAACTGTACACAAAAGAGCTGAATACTTATTAATAGCAGCAAAAAGATTGAATACTAAGTATGGTTATCACAGCTCACTTGATGTGAAGTTAAAAAAAGATGTAACTGGCTAATATGAACATGTTGATATGAAATGTGTTTTTTAAATCACTCAAAGTTGGTCTGACTCTGGCTTTGCTGAAGTTATTAGCATAATGTATGATGATGGATAATGAGCAAAGACTTGAAAAAATATTTAAGTTAAAAATAATATGTTGCCAACTAAATATCTGTTTTTTTTTTCTTTGGTTTTGGATTTCCATTTTGGTACCATGTGGCAAAACTCATATGGCTTGGATCTAATTGGAAACGGTTTACTGATTTTAGTAATAACATGATTAACCAGCAATCAGTGAGATGTATGGACAGGGTTAATATCAGCAATGCAACAAATAAACCACAACATTAGATGCCTGTAAAATTTTAATATATACATACAAATATCTAAACAGTCTTCTACAAGTAATCCCAACATTTCCTAATAAACACAGCACCATACCAGCTACTATGAAGAAAATTAACTCCATCCCAGCCCAAACCAGGCACATACACCCTGAGTTCCATGCAGACGCCTCACAGGACATACTGGTTAGCAGCACACCCTTTCTTCTGGGAGCGCAGGTTCACCTGTGCAGACACATCCTCCAGGAGACGTGGGCTCTCTGTCTTTGTGTGCATCTCTGCAACCTGCTCACACGGCAGTAACAAAGCACACCCCGAGTTCACATTTGCGTATTGGAGGTGTGTGTCCCTGCGCAGTGCCCCTCAGTTTGGTGGCATATGCCCTCTCAGACAGTTTTGGGTGTCCATTCACATGTTCATTCACATATGTCTTTGCCATGACCCAAGGCACCTGTTCTGTTTGTACTTTCCTCTCACTAATTCACCATTGTTGACCATATGTATTTTATTTATTTATTTTAAGGAACCGTAGTCATCTTATGACTCATATTGCTCTAGCAATATTTTTTGAGTGGGTCTATATCTTTTCTATCTTTTCTGCCTTGATATCCAATTGCCCTTGCCTACTAAAAATCAGAATTTCTATTCCACGGAAAATTCTGGGGACAAAAGGAACAGTTTTTTAATACAAAAATGGAATGCTGAAGATCTCTGGAAAGGCAAAAACTAGATGACGTACTTAGAACTGAAACATTTACATTATTCTTAATATTTATCTTAGAACCCAAGTTCTTGCATCTTGCTACAGCACCTAGTTTGTCATCAACATGCATGTCTTGAAGTTGCAAATTAAAAATCTCTAACTCTCCAAGAGTTCAGATGTGAAATTAAGCTGGTTTCCAATGAAAAATTTGCTCCTAATTCCTTCAAAGATTTTTTTTTTAAATCCTTATTCTGTACGTCCTTGTTTCAACAAATCAGATTTTTTAAATCAAAAAACAGCTCTAATTCCCAAGGATGCATAGTTAACATGGCCAAAACAAAACTTGCTTTCCTTGTACTAGGTTTGCCTTCCCTTTCTTTGGCCATTGTCTCTCCCCCAGTTTTTCCATTTGCAGTGTACAGTACATTTTATTTTTACTGCTATATTTGCATTTGTGTAGTGCTCCATCGTGACAGCTGGCCCAGGTGCAACCTCCAGAGGAAGGAGGAGATTATTCTCCTGGTGATTTTTCAGGCGCGCAGATTCAGTTGTATAGAGAGGGCTGTGCAGAGCTTGCTGCAACCCTGAAAGTCACTGGCTTAGCTGAAACCAAGTTAGAAAGCAAGGACCTACATACACGGATGCTAGAGGCAGGTGGGGACTTGCATTAAACGTGTTTGTAATTTGTTATCTGTCCTCCCTGGTCAGTTTGAGTTTTCTCTATTTAAAAAACAAGTCATTCTACTTTTTATTATAAAAAGAAAAAAAAACTTGTCTTTTTTTTAGATTAAAAATCTTTTGGTTTTCCATGGGAAGCTCACTTTAAGGAAAATGTCTGGACAGGTCTATCCCAAACCTGTAGCAAGATTAGGGTCCCCTCAGTCTATCATTCTGTGTGAGCTCAATATCTCCTTTTATTTAGAACAATATTGCATATATTATCTTTGATTCAGGTCTTGTGCCTGAGGCTTGCCCATCTAGGCTTTGTTGTGTTATCTTTCCACTTTTACCTATGGAGTAATTTTAAGGTCAGTTTTTCATATCTTTCCAGTATGCTCAGGGTCCACTTTAAGTGTTGCATACTGCACATAGTACAATTTCCTCTTACTTAGTCTGAATGACATCTCTATTTCTCTGTTCCCTTCTGTTCAAAATGTTGCTGTTAATATTAGCTCCCTGGGTAGTTTTTGTAGTCTCAGTCTCTTGTTTTCCTCCACTAGTTCCTTCCGCTGCCTGCACAGAACACAATACAAGTGAGAAAAAGGACAACATTGTAACTAAGTTGTGTTGTTATATATGGAATAGATCCTGTATTCAAACTCTAGATCTGTTACACTTGGAAAGGGGATGGAAGGAGGAGAAGAAAAGCAAGAAAACAGTAAATGAGACAATTTTGAAATGTCAACATTTTTATGAAGTTCTTTGAGTACTTTTCAACTGTAAAGAAAAAAGTGGGTGAAATGATGATATCCATGTTATCTACTGAAAATTAAATGGCTTTGTCTTTTTCTTTATATATATATATATATTTAGGTCCGAACATGGATTCTTACAGTGGGATATACAACTGCATTTGGAGCAATGTTTGCAAAAACGTGGAGAGTTCACGCAATTTTCAAAAATGTAAAAATGAAGAAAAAGGTGAGGGGAAGTAAACTCTTTTCTCATTGCTCTGTTAATATCATTTTCTAACTGTTTTGCTACATTTCCTGGATTGCCATACTTGTGCTGACTCTGTTCATATGTCACATCCAAATATCCTCAATAGTTTTATACTGGGGCTGTCTCAATCTTCTTTTTAGTTGGAGAGTTGGAATCAAGCAGCAACTTTTCATTCTGTATAAAGAGGTGGACAGTGGAGGCAGCTGTAACCTTTCAAAGTGCATTCTGTCCACACTGTTATTTAGTATGTGGTTTCATCATCCAGAAGTCTGTTTCTGGTAGATTCATAGCTGTTATGAGATGTTTTCTGTATATGTCTGTTTAGGATGTAGGTATTATACACAAATTTCTCATGGATTGGTAGGAGGAGGCAACAGAAAGTACTGCTTATGTAGATTTCTGTTTCTAATTTTGATTGAAATTGCATAAGCTTTCCCTAAGACTGATCAAAAATAAACCACAGTAGTTGTCTCAGGCACTTTTCAATATTTTCTGTGAACAATTAGACTAGGCTTAGCTATAGTACAACACTTTTATACTGTTCATTTTATATTTTTCCCATGGAGCTTCTTTTTGCATATGAAGTGCTTTTGATCACATGGTTTCTTTTAAAAATGGGAAAACTGGTGAATAGAAATCATGTTGAAACAGAGAAATAAGATAAATATTACTATAGAGTAAAAAATAGTGCCAGATACAGTTCCTATATGCAGCTGAATATATTTACAATAATAAGTGGTAATGGGGCATTTACACCCAAAATCAGTAAAACAATATTCCAAAACCTATTCAGATTCCTCTGTTGGTGGTGGTGGGGTTTTTTTTGGTTGGTTGGTTGGTTGGGGTTTTTTGTTTGTTTGTTTATTTGTTTGTTTGTTTTTTTGCCATCTGTGTGCAGTCATGGAAGAGCTGTATTTTGTTGTTTCTGTTGTTGTTAGTACCTATGTTATGTATCTATGTTAACATGTAGGGAGTCACTGTCTCTATGAGATACACCTTTCCCGAAAAGATTTTGTCTTTAGATAGAGAGAGTTATCTCAGTTTCTGAGAGGACTTATTATGCCTTAGGTTATTCAGGAAGTATGTGCCGTGGCTGGGACTGAACCCAGTGCTCTGGCACCTTAACACACAGCCACCTGGTCCTTCCCTCTACTATTACGTCAGGTCAGGTCTATTTAAATATTTGTTAATTAAATCCTAAATGTCATTCAATGTATAAAATAAAGAAGGGTAAATAACTAATATCTTAAAATTAATTAAAATTATAAGTAATGTCTGTACCAGAAATGGGATACCCTGGATGGATGAAAGCGGAGACCACCCCTTGTGCACCCATGCAAAGAGCCCATTGTAATATATCAGTTTATGCTACCAGAGTCCAATACATACTCTTTAACAATCTTAGACTTCCTGTTTTAAAGACTTTTCACCCAAGCCTAAGCCAGTAATTTACATTCTTGAAAAATGAAATTTCATATTGCAGAGATGACCTTAGCTATATCGGTACAAATCCTTGTAAATTAGTGGCTACACAAAATACTGCTTGTGTAATACATAAGAGCATTTACTTACTAACCTTTATTATCTTGAAAATTTTGTCATTTCTACAATACATGCTCTTCCAAATTGGAATGAACAGTTACTTCAATGGACTGTCACTAAATATTTGCTTTATGGATTGTTTTCTTTTTGGAAAACATTTCCTTTTAGAGCTTCAAGTTGCTACTCAACATTAATCTTTATTGTCTGTTAATTAAACATCATCCTCAAATTCTATGTAGTGCCTGTTCCTCAAAAAGCCCATCGACAATTGCAAACTGCAGAAAGGGTTTCAGGTCAGTTAAAAAGACACCGAGCAGTTTAACGGTGTTAAACGTCCAGTCATTTGGATGCTGACCAATGAGTTGCTTCATTTTGAGTGAGTCTGGATGCATCAACGGTATTAGGATTTCTTATTAAATATACTGGGATTAAGTAAATAATGCACTTTGTTCTGTAAATTGTAAAGAATGGCTGTTCCACAGAATAATCTTGGTTTGCATTGTTGGATATCTTGTTCCAGAACACAGGCATGAATCTTAAAAAACAGCTTTCTTGAAAGAAAATGCAAAACAAATTGGCTATCCACAATAAATGCTTGCTAGTCATACATTTTCTGTCTTTGATTTCCCAGGATAGATAAAACTGTATTTAAGAGCTGATTCAAAACCATGGCATTCTTTACTTCTGTATTACAAGAAGGACATTTCCATTTTCAGTAGATGTAGTTTACAGTCAAAGTATTTTGTATCTATGGAAGCATAGACAATACAAATTTTCACAAACAATATCTAAACTGACAAATAAACAATGGTCGTTCTGCATGAAAAAAACACATTAGTGCTTTCTGAATTAGCTGTGCCATGTCAGAGCAAACTGGCATTTCAATACAAGGAGTACAAAGTTCTAAAATTATTTAAATACTGTGACTCCTATTCATTTGTGGTCAGTTCAGTTTCCACCTACAGATAAGTAAGTTAATAAAATCTTACATTTAAGTATATCACTTTTGGCTGTCATGCTGCATATTTTAATCATGAATATTTCCAATCTGTGAATTTTTTTCATAGAGGGGAATTACCTGTTTGTTGCTTTTGAAAATATTTATTCATGCATTACATGGCAGTGGGTATTAAGTAAGGCAAAGAAGAGTATAATGAGTGATCCTATTTATCATCATCAGATAGGACAAGGTTGCTTCTAAATTTTTACTGAGCATCTATCTTAATTGTAAAACATATGAGTGGAAATGAGTGGATTTTTCTCTTGTCATGAGAAAAAGTACAGAATTTTAAATAATAATACACTATAGCACCATTTTAGTGCAGTGGAGAGTGGAACTAACTGATTTACGATGTCTTGAATTAGGTAAAGATTTTTATTAACTTCTGTTTATTTGTCTCTCAGAATTCTCTTTTATTTTCACCCATTTATATATCCACTTGTTTGTTACCTGAAAAAAAAAAAAAATAATAAAATAAAATAAAATTCAGAATACACTCCTTGCAAATTTTGCACGATACCCAAAGCTCTGTTACCATCTTTGATCTTGATAGGGCTCAAAGGAAGCAAATTAAAAATGTATTAATTTTAGCCTGATCTAAAACAGAGAGGTGCAAGGGAATCAATTTTTGTTAAATGGACACGACAAAAGCAATAGGGGGAAATAAATTATTTTTTTAGTTTTAAAGAGGTAAGTAGAGATAATGGAAAGTAGAATAGAACTCATTAAAAATAACTGTAACACTCATAAATAAGATACAATTCTGTTTTTGGTAAGTCCTTTTTTTTGTTGGTTTGGACAGCAGAATATCTTCTGGTCAGTGAGAGGTGGGGACTGCTTTTATGTTTCCCTCACCAGCAGAGGAGGACTTGGCTGTGGCTAAGAGGAGAGAGGGGAGAATATCAGTGGTGGGAGAGCATGTGATGTTCTGGTGAAGCTAGCTGAACCGTTTGAAGAAACCAGCTCTGCTGGTGAAATTTAGAAGGCTATGAAGTTGTCTTTTTTGATGGGAACTGCACTGTCCCTAGAGTGGCAAGTCTTAGGGGTTTTAAAGCAATCCTGCATAGTGACTGCACCACACTAGTCCAGTGTGCCAAATAAAGACCATTCTCTTCTGAGAAATACCAGAACAGTAACAAATTCAAGACAGCGTTTTTTAAAGGCTCCATAAGTTTTATATATTCTGCGCCTACAAAGACAAGTATTTTCCTATTTGGAGGTGAATACAATAAAGCATTATGATCTGGGCCACAATGTCGCTTGGTGCAGTTCGTATTTGAAAGCACAATACTTCTCTGTTGATGTTGCTATGGTAAGCTTGTCTTACCTATAACATACATAGTATATTTTAGCTTTGTCTATTTGTACTTAATCCTTTAAACGTAACATCAAGGGAGGGATGTTTTGTGTTTAATTTCTACTGAAAATACTGTAAATATGCTCAGTTGTTACTACCACTGTAGACTTCTGGTGGCATATGTCTTTATGTTGACAATGTTGTTACAAGGTAAATGCAGAATATAATTGCACAAGGAGATGTATAACAGCATCTTTTCTTAAGATTTGTGCTGCTATAGTTTTGCCAATATCACCCTGCTCTTTGATGATATTGTGTAAGTTTTTCTCTGTTCTTAAATTTACTCCGTGATTATACATTTCTCACAGATGAGAAAGGGTTAAAGAGCTTAACAAATATTAAGAACAAGATATGGGTACTCTCTCAGCATTAGAAACTACAAGCAACCACAGGAGAGAAAAATGGCTTACAAGTCCGACTTGACTTAGCTATGCCTGTCAGTCTGCAGCTAGGCTGTGGCAAACTTACGTTCTTACATTCAATCTACTAAGTCCTTAAAAGACTTCTGAAGAGGGTTGTGGTGTTCATGGATTACAGAGACGGATAGAGTTTGTACAGATTACTCTGTTGATGCTAGCATAGGGAAGGGAGCCTGGCACTGCAAGAAAACTGCAGGGCCACGAGGTATGGAGCAAGAAAGGGGCTGAGAATGAGAAATCAGGTTCGCTGCTAAGAGTTTTGGAAAGAACCGGATCCTGACCAGATAAAAAGAATAGGGAAAAGCTTGGGATTATAGTCTGGGGAAAGGAATTGAGGAACAAATGAAAGAAGACTGAATTTTGATAAGAATTCCCTGAGAGTTAAAATACAAGTGAGAGACAGCAAAGAGTTTAAAGGGGAGTCAGTGTGTTGCACTGTAAGAAGTGGTCAAGAAAGCTGAGTAGGCTGGAACGTAGAGCCTGAGTTTGGGTTTCAGGCCACAAACTCCAACTGAGAGATCTGATTTAGAATTAGATTAGCATCGAAATTTAGAGGCAGTATGGCAGGTCTGAAGATTAGGGACATAATAGAAGGGGAAAGGAGCGTAAGAGTGGGAAAGGAAAAAGAGGGAAGAAAAAGTTGAAATTAGGACTGACTGCAATGGGAGCACAGAAGTGTGGGCTTCTCAGCATTAAAACTGAACACAGGGTTTTAGAATTTCACGATTATTTTTTCTATTACTATGTATCTGTAAAACCTACAGGCAAAATACGTGCCTTGTCTTCCTGCTATGCTGTTGTACAACTTGTGATAGCTACTAGTTACACTTTTATCTCAAGTTGATGAGGTGTGCAAAGATCTAAAGGTTCCTTTTGCTGATGCATGCAGTTCTCTATATAATTGAATTCTCTTTCTTTTCAATTTCTTTAAAAAGAATGGACTCTTGAAAATGTCAAAAGGCTGATATTGTGGCTAAAAAGTCAATCACTGAAAACCTACAGCTTGCTGATACTGAGATCTCTACAGTGTATATTTGCTCCCCCGTGTGCATTATAGGACACAAGTGCAGCCTTTATTTTCTGCAGGATGGCAATGTTACTGAGCATACACAGTGAGTCTGATCTGGGCATGCTCATCTATAATAAAAGAGAGCGCTTTCTGCTGGAATCTTTTTAACTAAAACCAGAAAAAATACTTAATGAAAAAGGCAATCAGAGTTCTGCGAAAGGTAGTCTCATGTATACAACAGTTAAGTGCCAACATGGTGAAAATAATTAATTTCTGATTTTGCAGAATTATTTGTTATGCTTTAGCAATCTCTCTGAGCACAGTTTGCAGAGGAAGATAGCACTTGTAGGATTCCTTGCTTTTCAGAGGCAAATTTGTTACCTGAGTGGAGCATGCAGGTATTCTGAAACATTTTAGCTCATTGCCTTCCCACTCCATTTTTAACCCAAGTTAACCCATCTTCCCCAATTCCCCACTTATGGACTCAGAGGTCTATAAATGGAGAAGCATGGAAGAATAGAAGGGGCAAGACACCATCCACGTCCTTTGTGAATAGTGGAGCACGTGGGTTGTTCTGAGCATCCCCTCCAGCCAGAGTGGGCAGCAGCTGGCTGTGCGCTGTCACCCCATGGTACCGGCTACACTGACACTGTCAGGAGCTGCAGCTGCACAGAGAGAAGAGAGCAGCTGGAGGCCACGTACTTACAAGCGGATTTGCTGCTTCCTTCTCCTCACAACTTGTCTCTGTTTATTGCTATCCTCATCCCTCACTTAAAAACCTCTGCAAAAAAAGTTTATAGGATAAGTGTAATCTCTAGTTATATACTTTTCTATAGGTTTTTCAAGCCATCTATGGAATTTAGAATTTATGACAACTTATAATCTTTCTCACAAAGGCCCTAAAGCAGTTTTTAACAAGACATTCATTATCTTAGTCATTTAAAAATAGAGTAAGCAGAGTTTTCCAGATTATATTGTTCAGGTAAGAACCTCACAGGCCGCATCTTATTTAATACCTTTGTAAATGTGACTCTTTCTTACTAGCATGAATGTAGACCATATTACCTAATCAGTTCTTTCTGTAACTACTACTATAAAATATTTCTCCAGGTCAGTTTTCAGACTTTAAATATTTATACTTTTTCAAAACATTTTTTTTTCAATCTAGCTAGAGCTTTCTGTGTGTGTAACAAAAAGCTATGCGTTAGATTTGCCCTAGGATGGTTATGTATTTCACTAAGTATATATGAGAGATCATAAGTCTGAAAAGGAGATGTGTCAGGATCCCAAAAGTCGCTTTGGGTAACCGTACCAACAATACAACAATCTATCAGGGGCCATCTGCTGAAAATGAACCAGCGTATGGGTACCTAAAGAGAATTTATGATCAACGCTGTTGATCATTCTTTGAGAGTAAGAAAGGAGACAACAGGTTGAAATTTGCTTATATCTGCGATTTTTTCCCATTATGAATACTTGTCAATAGACCAAATAATCCATGATACTTACAGTGCAGTGTAAATTATTTAGGTATAGCTTCATGGATTATTCATATACAGATATAGTGCTTTCTAAAGTGATATAAGTGGAAATCAAATTATTTTATTACTTCCCCTCCTCCGAAGAGCTATAACTGTAAATTTTAAGTCCATAGATTCCAAATCCTAGAATCCATATTTAGATGTAAAATAAACATCCTGATTTTTGTAAGAACTGATCAGCCAAAATGCCGTCCGGGGAACAATAGGAATCACATTTCTAAAATTTACATTTGTATAAATCTGGACTGGGGAGCTAAATCTCAAGCTCCTGTCACAGAAAAAAGTTGAGCTAATGAACTGTACATCTAGAAGAAAAATCTGCTTTTGAAGTAACTTATGTATGTAAATTTCTGCATGGTACAATTTGATAAGGCTAAACCTCAGTAGCAATGAAAACAATGAAAACTGCATGAAACATAACTGCTCGTAAATGGTGCTACAACCATAATTTCTGTGTATTATGAGACTAATGGATGACAAAGAAATAAAGAACATGTCGCTATACAGTATGAGGCAATTTATTCCTGAATAGCTTGAAATTGGATTGTAAATGTAATCAAGTGCATTGATGTCCCCAGCTATTTGGTAATGATGTAGTATGCTTTCCCACAGAATTGGTTCATTAAGGAAAATATTAAAGTCTAGATATTTTAATGTTATCTCAAACAAAATCAGAACATTTCTTCTAGACCATTCAAATCCTTTGTGCACTTCTTTCCTAAAGATTGGAATCCCTTTTAACACCAAAGATGAGAATTCATATCTCTTGTAGAAATTCCTCCACACTAAGGGCCGGCACAACCTTCAACTCAGCAGATGCATTTCTCTCAAAGGTGAATTTGACCTGCTGTGTGGATGGGATGCGGAGCTCTCTGAAGACAGCCTATCTAGCTCTACTTATGGTAGTATACAGAAGTTAACACAATGACAAGGTCTATTTCTAAGGCTCTTCTCCGAAAGATTATATAGCAAGAATGGTTTGATTCTAATAGTGTCAAGTGGATTTCTTTAGTGTGGTTTTGGTTTTTAAAATACTACAGTGTTTTTCGTTTTTGTCCTTCAAAGATAGTTTTGTGAAACTAGCGGTATTATATCACTCTGTGTGCCCACTATACTTGAATTAGCAATGTTAGTATAATAGTAATCTCTCTGATTCTCCAATGCATTGTATCAATAATTGAGGTTCAAATACAAGGAAATTTATAACTTTTTAAAACTGTCATTAAATCCCTCTCCTTCTCTACCTTCTATAAAATTTGTATCTTCTGCTCCCCACGCTTGTTCCCACTATCTTTTGTATGATAGAAAAGCGGTAAGAGGTTTTCTAACTGAATCTTCTGTCTTCGCCTGGCAGCAAAGCATGGAGTCAAAGCATACGTATTTGCAATGCAGTGACTGAGAAGGTGAATCTGCCTAAAGACACTTTGCAATTATTCTGAGCACAACACAGCAAAGAAGAATCATTCTAGAAATGTGTGCTTTAACAGGCTAGTGGCTGTAGCTACTGAATTCTGAATACCAAGCTTTTTGGTCATATCCAGTTGTCCATTATTATCAGTAGTATCATGCACTCCATTATCCTGGAAAGCAGTAATACTCATAAAGTTCTCAGACTGCAGGGGTCACAGCAGATCATCATAGAAACCAATAAAAAACCTATAAGTAGATAGGCAAATCTTTCATCAAATTAATCGAGGTACCTCTAAGACTGTAAAATGTCTTAAGCTCCACTTTTTACTACCAGTGACTTGTTGGTCAAAAAAACTTGCTGGTACAAAGTATGTTCTTTAAAATTTTAGCATTCACTCATTAAAACTATAATTGCAGTGTGAGAAGTGTTTCCAATACTAATCATAGAACCTATAATAGGAAATACTTGTAATAGCTGTTGAAAAAGCATTGTGGAGTTATTGGGAACAAGTGCATAATGTGTTTTCAATAGTCCTTTTTTTCTCGTTCCATTACACAATAGAAATTAAGAATGTATTACAGAATAGTTCTCTAAAATATTAATGGCTATACTAACTGAAAGATAGGTGGCTCTTCTCCCACATATGACAAAGCTCACTTATCTACCACTGCCTCTGCATCATCACTCTTGTGGCACAATTCTACCTGTGCAGACCCACTAAATGAGGGTAGCCAACCTAATGTGTCTGTTAATCATACTGGGAGAAATGAAAGGGCAGTTTATGTGATAGAGAGGACAACCTAAAGACAATTTTTCCAACCTTGTAGGCTTTATCATTTTTTTTCCACAACCTCTGTTATTTTTTCTCCCTCCAGTTTGGAGGTAGGACTCCTACCAGCATGATTTCTGCTCAGTTTGTATGTACCAGGGAGAGGAATGCTGGGTTTCAGATTTGCAAGGACTTCGTTAGTTGCTGTCAGTGCTATTCATTTCATGGAACAAGGTCTAGCAAGCTTCACAGAGGGATCCTTTAAAGAGGTTTTCTCTCTACAGATTCCTTCCCAGGAGTCTGAGGAGGGGGAAGCTAAAAAATAAGTTACTGAACTGCATTAAGTGTTCATCCAACTAAGTGCCAGAAGGCAAGGGACAGATCTGTCAGCTAAACTAGGAAGGATTGATCTACATAAGAGAAACCAGAAATAGCTTCTAAACAGGCAAAAATAAATTTCTTCAAAGAAAAAGAAAATATATGTATTTGTCTCATAACCTATTAATAGATACAAAAATACTCCCAGCCTTGCTATGTGCTATGAATGCAACAAATAAAAAATAAAATAAAATAAAATAAAATAAAATAAAATAAAATAAAATAAAATAAAATAAAATAAAATAAAATAAAATAAAAATAAAGGAAAAACTCAAGAGTTAGCTAATAGATCTTCCTTTAAATTCAAAGATACTTTATTCTGACAAAAAGGAGGTGAAGTTCCTGGTAACAAACAAAGTAAATCTGAAAAAAAAGACAGGAGGAAGTGAACTATTGAATTCATGCTGGAAAGCT
>VXAL01006006.1:0-22868 GCA_013399475.1 Chauna torquata | reverse complement strand
TCAGAGTACATAGCTAATGTTGCATCCAAGAGAAAAGGGTAAGTCTTCATATATAAGTCTTTGTTCTTGGATTAGAACATAGTTTGGCTTTAAGGTCCATGCCATATATGAAAAGACTACATTTGCAAAGCCGGTTTCTAATGAGGTAAGAAATAACAAAATAAAGTTTGCCTTAGCCTTAAGCACAAAAAGCAAGTCTAATGATTTCTCGCTGTTTGCCAAATTACCTGTAGATCCCATACACTGGTTGAAGATAGGGTCCTGCAGAGCACAATGGATGTGCTTTAGAAAACAAACAAATAAAAAACAAACAAACAAACAAAAAACCACAAAAGTTCTGTGAAAAAAATAACCAATTGGACATTTAAAGTTGCTGTGGCAGGTAGTAGAGTCTGTGATAGTTCGAGAAAATCCCCAAGAGTTTTATGAGCAGAAACTTCATCCCAGAGTTTTGGACAGATTTCACATCTCCTGTGATCAGACCACAGAGTCCAGGGAAGATAAGGACTTCTTGAACTTCTCTTCATGGTCACTAAGCCTCCAGTTTTCAGAAAAGAAGGAAAGTTTGATTTGCTTATATAGCAATATTTCTGAAGAGGAAATGGCCTACCAGTTTCTGTTCTGAGTGAATTTGTTTTGAAGACAGATAGCTTCATATCCAGATATATAGTCCAGACTGGTAGCAATGGCATTTGTAACAGTGGGCAGATCTGCCAGGATGAGACAGATTCACCTATCCAATCACAGATGGTAGAAAATATTATTCACAGATGCTGCTGTATGAGAGCTTGGCTTCAGCAAGGAGTCAAGAGCACTCTTAAAAAAGGATTTTACTACCTACTATGCGTTTCTCCCAAGACCAGTTTACTGTATGCTAGAAGGAGGATGAAAAGGGGGGAAAAAATATCAGAATGTTCCTCTGAAATAAGAATAATATATTTGATGGTAAGGAGCCTCAGTTGCTCATGACTTTCTTTTGTCAGTTAGAGAAATTCTGTTGGATTCACAAGATCTTAGTCAAGACTCCTTCAGTACATCTGGTGTTTCCCAAGGAATGAATGTACTGAACTTAAAGAGTGCTGGTGGGTGGGAGTAATGGCTAGAGAGAAGGAAAGCTGGGCTTCCTGCAGGTCAAGTGTGGAGATCAGCAAGCCTTTTGGAATTGCTGCTAGTGATATGCCAATGGCAATGGCAGAGTAAATATATGTTAGGACAAAACTGCTAATCATTGGCAAAAGTAAAGCTCTTTAAGTAGCTGAGGGGAAAGGAAGCACCAAAATAGGTTAGCATTTGTATTTTCTCCCCAGCAGTGCTCATATACAAAGCTATTCTTTTTTATTTTTCTTTTCCTACAGTCTAAAATAATTTCACTGAGGTAGATGTTAAGCATGAAAAGACAAAATCAGTTCTTTTTTTTATTTTTATTTTTTTTAATATCAGGCAATTCTAACATAATATGAGAAACAAATTGGGTTATCCCTTTTCTCCCAGTAAACAGTATCGATAACATTGGTAAACATAAGGTAACATTAGAATTCAGCACTGTCAAAACCACTGACTGAGTCAAGTATCCATTGATTTGGCCTCCAATTTAAAAAATAATTGAATCTCAATGTCTTGTTCTGAAAATGTAGTGTTTTGGTGAAGAGTTCTGCTCAAGAGCTGCATTACTGCAATAGTTTTGCAAAGTACAGAGCAGGGTCAGATTGGGTGTGCGAGGTAGCTTCAGGAGGCCTGCTTTCAGCCTGTTTACCCGGCACGCAGCATTGCCAGCGCTGTGTTTTACGGCACTCATAACAGTAGTTCAGATCACTTGCTCAGGTTGTCTTATGGTCTCTCTTTTCCTTGCCTTCATCCTGGCAGTTTGCTGTCTGGCAGAAGTAAGGGATGAATACTATCTGCTGCCAGGGACAGCTGCTGTTAAGTACCTTTCCTCTTCTGTACAGAAAATGCCCATTCACAATGAAATGCAGGAAAACATGTTCCAAGTGGTATCCAAGAAACACCTCTTCTGTTTACTGTATTACCACTTCTATTTCCTCTAATGAGTAAAAAAATTACCTGCCAAAGAAAAAAAAAAAGGCTAAGAATTAGCAAATCTGCAGTAGTGCAAGGTCAGACACAAATAAAAGATGAATGAGATCAAGGAACATGTCTTTACTGATGTTTTGGGTTTTTTTTTACAAAGAAATTTTATGGCTTGGTAGAGCAGAGAGAAACATTTCTGCCAGATTCTTTTCACATAGGTTAAGTTTCTCAAATGTGTATTTTTAGCTGAAGTTAATGGTCTTCACACACTCATGGCGAGAGGTAAGGAGGAAGGAAGGGACACATTTCACAGCACTCATTTCTCTGATCTGAAATTGTACATGAGGTGGGTGAGCTGTATTCTCCTTTGAATGTTTCTTTCTCTGCCCACTGACTATTGAGAGAGGTTAGACACCTAATGGCTAAACAGCCAACTTCAATAAAATAAACCCCATCAATTACAAAGAAAGTCCAACTAAGATATGCCAATAAAAATAATCATCTAGCCATTTAAGAGGGAGGAAAAAGCAACTTTAATATCTGGTAGCTTGGAAAGTTTGTAGAACAAGAATTCCCATGTGAAATTTTTCAGATGTTTCAGAAACAGGTCATGTAAGTTCTTGAAAGGAGCTCCATTATAATGGAAAGATAGCATTGTCCTAAAGTACAAAATACCTTAATTAAAACTGTAATTCTTAATAACGTTTCTGATAAATGTGAAAATCTTCCATATACATATATATACAGAAAAATAGAAGCTACTATAAAATGGGTGAATTCTGCATGGATTCAGTATGAGTTAAGGGTAGATGCTACAGTAGTCAACTTCTAGTTAGGGTACTATGACCCTTGGAGTGCAATTTGAAAAGAGATTATAAGCTTATCATCCTTTCACATTGCCTACAAGAAGAGTATGTAAGGTTCAACGCACTCAGCTTGTTGAGTTAGCAAACGGCGAGATTGTGAGGGGTGATTCTTGAATTGTACAGCCCACTGGATCTCAGGGCAGGTGGAGGGAAAGGCTTTAGCTGCAATGAATGACTCCTCCTGAGAAGGGTACATTCTTGCTTTCAAAGAAGAGGTTGTTGCTTAAAATCTGTCCAGTGGAGGAAAATGGACTGCCTCTCCCTCTGTCTATAATACCATTCATGGGGCTCCTGTGCAAATCCCAGCCTGAGAGGGTTAACTTTTACTCTGATTTCTGGGCAAGAACGTAGGAAGGACTGTCTCCAGCTCTCCCATTGAATCCAGGCTGTGGCCCAGCAGAAGCACTGAAGGTTCTAGAGATGACTGGGGATGGGGTGGGACGGTGAATGGAGAGCACACTCCCAAAGGGACCCTGACTGAGTATTGGCTGAGGGAAGACGGGCTTCTCCTGCTTATAGGCCTTCTGTGATGCTTTCTACTGAACAGCTTGTTCGGTAAAAACACTTCTACCTTTATTAGGAGGCTGTTCTCAGGATCACAAATTTGGATTGAGGTGTCCAGATTTCATCTAAATCCAAATTCTATTTGGACTTGACTGCCTGTGGTTTTCTCACTTACGTCTCCACTCGTACCAGGAACTTGGGTGTAACATACTTAGGTCCTGTTTAGAGGCATCGGGACAAAAGATGAACAATGCATGAGCATTTTTTACAGCGGGTAATCTCACTGATTAACAGCATTTTTTTCAGCTTTGATTATAAACAACTAAAAGGTTAGGCATAGTTGTGTTTTCCCAAAGACCAGAGACAATGAATCTTTACATAATACCTGCTTTCCTTTTAGCTTAATGAGAAAATAAATTGCAACAACCTCCCCGCCAAGTAACCTTTTCCTTGCAAAGTTCTCTTTGCCAAACTGTTCAGCAGTGAGACACAACACAATGAAAGCTGCATCTTTTCCCTTCAGCATCCCTCTCCAGGCATGCCTATGCTATCTCTGATGAGATGGGCATACTGCTTCATTACCTGTGCAAACATATTGAAAAGCATCAATTTCTGGTCCTTTCTGATGATGGGTTTAAATAACTGGTCTCAGGAAGTGAAAATAATGCCTCAAGTCTTTTAAGTCATTCTGATTGCTAGCCTTATTTTTATACTTAATTTACTCCAAATGATTTACAAAATAAACTAGCAGTTTAATACAGTGGTGTACAATACTGTAGAAACTTCTTTCAAAATCAAGAATGCTTCTCACTAAAAAATATGAAAAATAAAATTTCTAAAGTTTCTCTTACATTATTTCAAATTGTATTTATTTCTATCCTTTTCTTAAGCTTGATAGGAATTCAATGCATACAATTTATTCTAGGCAGGAATAGTAGCCTTGCCTGTATTAAGATTAGCTGACACTTCTGGCTTTGTAAAGCATTTTCAAAATCCTAACAAGTTTATCAAATTGAATTGAAATAATCACAACTTTATTAAGCCTCTCAGACTTAATATTTTTTCATATTTCGTTTGGATTAAACCAACTATTTCTGAGAAACAAAACTAGGGAAAAATATGTGGTTTTGTCCACATTAAAACAATTTGGCTATGTCTTTTGAATATTGGATAAATGTTCATTTGTAATAGAAGTGTACATTCATTTAAAAAACAGAAACATAGGCGACAGAAGACTGATGTAAAGTTAATTTAAGCCTGACATTTTGAACATGCTTACAACTTTGCAACTGAAATAATGTACTTATAGTGTATTTTATCTGTGTTGCTACATGTGTAACAGTAGAAATAATATAGGAATTGCATACAGCTATACAAGACTGTAATACATAGTTTGGCTTGTTCTTATTAGCAATTTTTTTTTTTTTGAATCTAAAATTCATGTGAAATTAAAAACATGTTTTAAGTTGTATGTGCATAAAAGCCTCTCACTATTGTAATATAGAAAAAATACATCATCCCTTTCCACTCTCTGGGTAACAGAGGAAAGAGTTATGTACATACACACACACACACACAAAAATACACCTCCAAAACCAACTTATCTTTTAATACCTTGAGAACTTGCTTTCCAGATCCAAGAATGTTATGAAAAAATGAACACTGTAAATCTTAATGAAAACTAAGTTCCTGCTCAACTCCTGCTCTTCTGAGAGATGTTATGAACACTTTTCCACATTTACATAAATAAACACGATAGTGGATCTCTAAAATAGACATTTTTTTAATTTTCCAAGAGTTAATATTAACCCTGGACTTCGATATTAATATTTAAGAAACCTCCAAGTTTCTCTTTAGAAGTCTGAATGCATTTTTGATACTTCTAACCATGAAACAAACTAAAATAATTTGTGTCTTCTTGCTTTCATCTTTTGATATTTCTGAAACTTTTCTCCATTCATTGTTAAAATACCTTTTTACTAGCAACCTGTGTTTTTCTCCCTATATAGGGGTAAATCTGTACAGGGATCTATCTATGGCTCATGGGAATCTCACCTTTTTTTCTTTTTTTCTTTTTTTTTTTTGTCTCTCCAGATCATTAAAGACCAGAAGCTACTGGTGATAGTTGGAGGGATGCTACTGATTGATCTATGCATCCTGATTTGCTGGCAGGTTGTGGATCCTTTGAGAAGGACAGTGGAAAAGTATAACATGGAGGTATGTCCTCAAGCCCAAGTAATACTCATGGTTGCATATCTACAGCTTTCTACAGGACCTGGCTAAATGTTTATATGAAAGCAGGTCAAGTTGCGTATTTGGGGGGGAAGGTTCTATTTTTAAAAGCAAATAGAAATGAAACGACTGCAACCAAAAGAAATCCTAACTGTAGTTGAATGTGCCATATTTCTGGCACTTCTGAGAGATTTTAGATGAAAGTGTTGTAAGCACAGGAGACTTCTCTGCTAAGACTATCTATTAGAGTCTGTTGCAATAAATAATAGATTATTAGAACCCATTAGCAGATTTCAGTAAGAGCTCATACAAGATAAGTGCAGGAGAGGTCACTGCTTAGATGGCATTCTTTGTGGAGATGCTCAGGAATTATATTTCCTATTGCTATATTTATTTTCAGTAATAGCATGTGCAAACACACATACTATTTTAATGTCATTCCCAGAAAGGTCATGCTAGAGATATTGATAGGGAGGAGGTAATAGCTTAATGCCACCTGTACAAATTTTCCAGCATTCTGGTAGGTTTCTAGTAGAGATTTAGAATAGAATGGAATAGAATGGAATGGAATAGAATGGAATAGAATAGAATAGAATAGAATAGAATAGAATAGAATAGAATAGAATAGAATAGAATAGAATAGAATAGAATAGAATAGAATGGAATAGAATGGAATAGAATAGAATTCTGGACATGGAGGAGCTGACAGCAAGAAACATGGCAGCAACAATATAGAACTAGAAAAAAAAAAGAAAGGAAAAAAAATGCATTCTATCTGCATGGAGATTGGCAGTGTTTGAGAGTTTGTAACATCCAACATGGAAACTGGTGACATCTGAAAAGTAGATTATATGAGGATAATCTAGAAGTGATATTCTATTCTCCAATACTTGACAATCAGTGAGAAAGAAAAAAAAAAAAAGATATTCGCTTGTAATTTAATGTTTGGAAGAAAAGATATGATACTTTATTCCATTGTTTTTACTTTGCTCCTTCTTTGTAGTGTAGTTCTGGAATTTTATTAGAAGATTTTAATTTTTATTGGGATGTAACTTCTGAAAGATACCTTAGAATGATGTCTCCTAAACTGCAAGGGAAGCCTTTCAAGAAATCATTTTATAGTCTGAAAAGAGCTTTCCCTAGAGTTTGAAATTGTTTTTGAAGAGACTCCCCAGTCATTCTGATTGTCAATAAAAGTGGAAAACAACTGAAATTTGTCTTGTGCAGACACTTCTGCCCTACATTTGCAGAGCTTGAAACAAGTTCTGTCAATAGCCCCGTTCACTTCATTACCTTCCAACTGCATTGCAGCTGATGATATTTCAATTGTCAATATTGTTAACTGTTTCACTGCCCATATAAAACCTAACATAATATTACGAACGGTCACCAAATCCAGTTGAGATAAAGCTTATTCCAGTGCTTGGGTGAGTTAGAAGAACTCTTTTTTCCCCCTGATCAGAGAGAAGCCAAAACTGAAGGTCCTGATATCTGATCATCACAGAATCACTAGAGTAAAATTTTTGTAGCCACAATGACTGTGCAGTTATCAAAACATAAACACAATATATTTGAAAAATAATTTTAATTGCATTTTTAAAAGATCACAGTTTACATCTGAACTTATCAGTATGGATTGTATAACACTAAAAACTTAGTGTGTTTTCTCCACATTTGGTGCTATCTAGGCCATGGGGCTGCACACCAGTTGCCTGAACTTTGTATTAGAACTGGAACTCTCTGGGAACTGTGTAAGCCCATGCAAAATTTTTGAAAACTCACATTCACTGAATGCATACATAAAAATGTGTAATATTTTGAATACTCAGCATAGAATTGACTGAAATTTACTGTTAGAGTTCTTTGCTATGACTGTAAATTGGTCAGAATGTTTTCTTAAGCTAATGGACTTGGGGAGGGAAGGAAATAAAAGTGTTATGCAAGCAAGTTAAAATTCTGTACATATGTTTTTATTTTATATAACCAATGAAGTAAACTGCAATTTGCTTTCCTGAAGCTGGCCTCTTCAGATCCCAGAAACTCTTTAGTAAAAGAAAATGACAATTGTATTTGCATTTGTTTTTTCATTTTAGGGATTTTTTAATGCATTCTGCACTGGTGAATTCTTTAGTTGAATTTACCTCAACAGGTATTGGTTTTTGTGTTTAGAGAGTACCTATCACATTATAAACACTACTGTAGTAGTGTTTCTGTTTTATTTTTGGAATTAAAACATGTCACATATATTTCTTGTCCCACTTGCTTTTAAGAAGTAATTTTAACGGCATATTTTTTCTCAGTTAAAAGTAGATCCAGGTGATGGAAACTAAACAAAATGTAGGCTCCAAAGTTCTGAATGCTATCAGTCATTTTAGTTATGACCCATTTCTGTGCACTTTGAGTGCTGTTTTAACTACTTACTGGCTTCCCATGTGAAAGTTCTGTGTTTGGCCTGTGAGGATTTGACACTTTCAGATGGTCTTCTATTAATTGCACCTTCATAAACATGTCAGTCAAATAACCAAAATGAGGAGCCTAAAAATTGACCTTTGCTGTTTGGAATTGTTCACAAAATGGTTAATATGAGTGCCAACACCAGCAAATTATCAAGCACTTCTTAAAAATCCAGACTCCTTTCCGTGATATGTTTGTAAAGTCAATCTATCCATGTCATAAAAGCTGAGGATGGGCAGTCTGTATCTAGAAATATGAAGGAAAGTGAAAGTGCTTCTGTAGGAATGAGGGCTCTATGCACCTGACAGAGGCAAGAAATCAACTGGGATGTTTGGTCTGTCGGCTTTCAGACTGGTCTCCGCAATCCAGACCCTGGACATAAGTTTTCCTTGTGAAATGCACATCTACAAGTACTGTAAGAGAACAAGTTAAACTTTACAATGACTGAGCCCCGAAGCATCCAGATCCTCCAACCATCAGTAGGGCAGTCATTTGGTGTTTGATATAAAGACAACAAAATTGTTGGATAAAAACAAACAGGCTACAGATTTGGCAGAGACAGCTTTAAAAGTTCTGTAGATGTACCCCAGTCTCCTACAGAAGAACTGTAAGGTTCCTCCTACATACTCTTTGTATAGAGTACTGTAGGCTTGATTCTCACATAGTGCAAAAGCATTTTCTGGCACAAAATGCTTCTCAACTTCAAACAGCAGTGTGAAACATGATTCTTAATCCATAACATTACCTCTATTCATCTGCTTTTCTTGTTGCATCCTCTGCAATATTTTGAGGAAATACAATATTTCTTTCACTGATGTTTCAGACCAGTGAAGAGACCAACAGCCATTTTTCTCATTAGTTTCCTCATAGGCTGAACTTGGATTTTTTTTTTCCTTTTTGCGGGGAGGGGTGGGGGGGTGTTCGTTGGAATTTGCCTGTTCTGTCATAATCAACACACTCGGAGGATAAGATCTGATTTTGACTATGTTTCTGCCAGACCAAGTTTCTCCAGTAGTATGAACTAGAAGGCATTCTTACTTGTCTCACCTGCCAGGTTCTTGGGCTTGAAAGCCACAAGGAATTCCCATGCTCCTGTGCATGTGGCTGTGGAAGAGTTTTGCCCCACTGGCAGAGCCCTACTTCCTTTTTCAAATCATCTTGGATTTTTCCTGTTTTCTTAAGAAAGCAGTGTTTATGTGCAAGACTGCTCTGTGTGTGCCTGTTTATTCCTATTGCCTAGTAAAGTTTGAAACAGCCAATTTCAGAAAAATTTGACAGTGCAGGCACAGCTCTTGAGGACATAGCATTGCTACAGCTTTAATGGAAACAGTCTTCTGTATGGAGTAGAGGTTCTGGTAACGTCTCCCCTAAGACGAGGGTTGCAGTGTGAGTTTACTCCTCTTTATAAAGACAAACATCATAAATACCCTGCTACAGAGCAGCTTCATGGTTAATTAGACACAGAGAATCCATTCACAAGACAAAAATACATAGGATACCAGCTCACTCTCATTTCAGTTGCTCACTTATACACCTGCTTTGGAATGAAACCACAGTCTGAAACAGCAAAATCTTTTACAAAGTGGAATCACTTCTCCCTGTGCAACAGCTGTGTCATAATTCAATTATATACTTACTACAGTTCAATAAGTCTTTGTGTAGACTTGCAATCACACACACCTCTTGCTCGTAATATAATGCTGTAGTAATTCTTTCACTTGAGTTTAACTTGAGCTCTTGTGGCTGGCCTGTCTTCTCCCATCACAAATATCTATGACACAGACACAAACTGAATCACTGTGGCCTTAGAAGGTAACCAGTAATAACGTTTAACAAATAAGAACTTGCGTACTAGGGTATATAGACCAGATTTTATAGTTCCCAAAGGTAAAAAGGTCCTGCATGAGCGTTAGACACAAGAAAAGTAATTCTTTGCATATCAGATGCCAGTATTTCTTAAAATTTTAAGACCTGTTTATCTAGGATAGTAACATTTGCGTTCCATAATGTCTTAGTACTAGTTATATAGTTATGACTGAGATGTTTCCTCTTATGCAACCACATGGTAACATTTTCAATATTTAAAAATAGCCTTCATTTTGGTATCATCTGGAATTTTTCAAATATTTAGGGTTTCACAATGAATTGTCCTGGGATGGTAATAAACAAGCAATGGAGAAAAACCAGTACAAAGTGTCTTTTTAGAAAATACAGAAGAGAAAACCAATCAATGAAACTCATTTGGCTTGGACTTCTGGCATTCCAACTTTATATGAGAATGTTGCTATAACAAAAATATCAATATGCAGGAAAGATTGAGTGGGCCATGGCAGTGGCAGAGTAGCGTTGTCTGTTAAACAAAACTTTGAGTAAAATCAGATTAACAAATTAATCAGTTCAGTGAGTGAGACGGAATTCCTATACATAGCGAGTGTATAACTATGTTATCAGCCACATACTACTAACCAACAAGTCAGAAGAGTAGCTTTGACTGATATGTTGAGGGAGCCATAAATATTACAAGAGCAAAAAATGCATATGTAAACTGGACAAGTGTCACAACAGAATGTGCTGCTCTGACTGACCTATTTAGGAGCAGTGACTGCTTCACACTTCAACAGATTGCAGTACCCATGAAGAGAGAATTAACCCCTGATTTCATTCTGAATAACATACAGAATCTGTTGCAAAGCATTGATATTTGAAGGGCTATTCTGAAGCTACAAATAAAATGTTCTTCAGTAGCTTTGAAGAAGCAACAACAGCCAAAAAAAATCAGTAGAGTGGTACTCAACTTCAGAAATGGGAACAACATAAAACTGAGGAAGCCTCTTAAAAAGGCACTAAAGAGAACATCCTAGAGAGTTAAATCTTTGCAGGTGGCCTAGAGAGTATTAAGAATATCGTATTGGAGACATACAGTAAATGCATGCCTCACAACAAGTAAGACTTGAAAAAGAAGAAACCCAGCATGACTAAACAGCAGGAAGACATCCTTCAAAAAACCAAAGTTGTATCCAAATGAGGAAAATAGAAAGCATCATAAACTCTGGTAGGTTAAATGTAGAACACAATAAAGCAGGTTAAAAACAACATGCAAAAGGCACAAAAATGAATAACAGTTTTTTCTCTACATATTGGGAGCAGTAAGCTTGCCAGGGAGTCTTTGGGGACAATATTTGATCAGAGTATAATAGCTTTACTTGCAGAAAACAGGGCCATGTAGAATGATTAAATGACTCTTTTGCTGCTTTTTTCAGCAAAAGTATTTGTTGAAGAGCTTGTGGAGATTCATATGCTAGAATCCTTGTGATGAACTCACTGAAGAGTGTCTGGAGTTGCTGGTAGGAATAGACAAACTATTCGCAAATAAATTACTAGAACTAGATTGTATTCTCCCAAGCTCACTAAAGCAATTCAGGGCAGTAGTAGTGAAACTACTGACAGCAGTACATAATCATTAGCTCAGAACTACTTTGATATCTGAAAGAAAAGTTGCAAATGTCTTGCCATGTTTTCAAGGCAGAGTGGAAACCTCAAAGTTTTAAGCTAATGACTATAGCAGGCCAACTCATAAAAGTTATAATCAAGAGTGGAATTAAAGGTAAATATGCTACACTGAAGAAGTATTAACATGGCAGTTGTGGAGAATTGGAAGAAATATGATTCAAAAACTCAGTGAAGTCCTTTGAAGAAGCTAGCAAGCATGTGAACAGAAGCTGACACAGCCTGCTAGGTCTCCAAAAAGGACTTGATAATTTCTTTCATCAAAGGCTGTCATGGAAATTAACTAGCCATGGAAAAACAGAGAAGCCCTCAAATGGATATAAAACTTTTTAGAACAAGGAAACAGAACTAAGGAATAACTAAAAGTCATATTTGAGGAAGGAGGGATATAGCTGGAAAAGTTCTTCAAGGATCTGTGCTGGGAGCTATGTTCTTCAGTGGAAGAGGAAATGAATGATGAGATGACAAAATTTTAGCAGTAATAGTAAGGTATTCCAGATAGTATAAATGTGGGCTGATTATGAAGAATTCTGGAGGGGCATTGCAAAACTCTGATTTTGAATATTAAAATGGTAGAAAAAAATCTATGTAGTAAGCCTTCAAGTGATGTATATGGAGTAAAATAGTACTAAGTTTGCATAAAAAATGGTACATTCTGAGTTCTTCAGTGTTATATGGGAACAAGGCACTGGTGTTAGAAAATTCCATGAAAATATGCTGAGTAGCAACCAAAACATCTAGTGCTAGGACATGCTAGGGAGTATTTGGAAAGAATCATAGAACACAGCAGAGAAAATCTTTTCTGCATGATCTTGTGTACTGGGTCTGGCTGGGATGGAGTCAACATTCTTCATAGCAGCCCCTATGGTGCTGTGTTTAGGATTTGTGGCTAAAAGTGTTGATAACACACCAATATTGGGGCTAATACTGAACAGTGCTTGTACAACCTCAGTGTCTTGTTTTTACCACTCTGCACGCTCAGCAAGTAGGCTGGGGGACAAGTAAGAGACTGGGAGGGGACAGCCAAAACAGCTGACCCCAAGTGGCTGAAAGAGATATTCCTTACCATATGCTCAACAGTATGCCAAGCAACTCATGCTCAGCAATAACTCATGCTCAGCAATAAAAGCTGTGGTAGAGGAAGAAAGCGTGCAGTTGTCTTCCAAAGTGGTCATTGCTCAAATACTGGCTATGCATTGGTCTTCTTGTAGGAGGTGGTGGGAGATTGCCTTTGCATCACTTGTTTGGTTTTGTTTGGTTGGTTGGTTAGTTTGTTGTGTTTTTTTTTTTTTTCCCCTTTTCCTTCATTTATTATTCTGCCTTTATCTTAATTCATTAGTTTTCTTGCTTTTGCTCTTCCTATTTTCTCTCCTGTCCCTCTGGGATTGGGTGTGGCTGTGTGGGTGCTTGGCTGCTGGCTGGAGTCAACCCACCACACCTAGTATGTCCTTTTGAAGAACGTGTGCCTGCCCTTAAACCAGTAGCATTGGTTTGTCAGGACTTAATCATTTGTCAGTTGCAGCAAGTGCAGTACGTGCTTTCTGACTACAGTGGCATGGTTGATGCTCCGTTAGAGAAGGATACCAGCTCCCAGACCTGTGCTTCTGAGAGTTAAGCTCAACATAAAGTGAAATGGTCTTTTCTGATTACAGCTTCAGCAGCAAACCTAGAGATTATTATCTCATTTGCTATGTAAAGTCTTACTGAAGTAATGGAAGACAGAATTTTAGATTTTGATTTTAAGTTCAGCTAGAGGAAACACAAATACAGACGGTAAATTCTGTTCACTCTACATCTCTGACTAAGACAGAATAAGCCTGACTTAAAACAACTAAAATTGCCTGAAATTTTCTTTCAAATAACTAATCCAGAACAAAATCACGATGTTAGCTGACTTGATACAACTCTGCAGTTGCACAAAAATGTTGAATATTTTCTTAGTAAATGGATGCAAGTGCAACAAGACTGGAATAAATTTTGTGCCTAGGTATCTGATTGTCTTTTCTGTGAGACTGCTTCATGAAGAAATGAAAATTCCAGAGATACTATTTGGACTATAGGTGAGTTCAACTAAACATACAATTCTAGAAGTTATTCAAGATGGCGATGCCACTCCACTGCTCGGCTAGAGTTGTGTGGACATAACTAAGATGTGATGTAAAGGAAACTCAAAAAAGAGCTCATATATTAGGTGTGAAAGGAAAGAAAGGGTAAAGGCATGTCTAAAGAGAGCGTGATGTTATATCCTAATAGTTAGACCAGTTAACTAAGAGAAGAGGCCACCAAATATAAAACCTTTCTTCAGGACAGCCTTTTGTCATGTGGAATTGGTTTGTTTGTGTACTTTTAAATAAAAAAAAAATGTGAAAGTTAGGATTCAAATACACAGATGTATATCAAATACTATTTTTATACAAAATTGTACTTAAGTCCTAAATTAATTCTTTTCCTCAGTCATGAGCACTGCTACTGTAAGAACTGGAAAATACTCTGCCTTGAAAGTATATGCAGAGGAGAGCGTGTGTGTGTGTCTGTATACACGAGAAAAATGTGGGAGTATTGGTAAAGATGTCTGGTTCTAATTCATGTACTCAAGTAGAATTATGCAGATTCTTCACTGATTTGGGACAATCAGATCATGTTCTTTTCTCTTTCTGCATATGTACATATGCATAAACAGATGTGTTTAGGGGCATTGTTTACATTGTGTTATTGGGCTATTCAGTCAGCTAACAGCTGGATTAGAGAGAACTTTGTCAAACGTACATTATGAAATGAAGTATATAATTGGCTGAAGTAGTTTCTGGGGGTGTTCAGCCTAATGCAGGTCAGAGCTCGTTAGTCAATTTGTTCTCTAAATATCATTACGCCCATCTGTTTCCCCTACTATTTTTTAAGTAAATTTAATTTCTTTCCTTCCAATTTGAAATATTACAGACGGTGGGAGCCAAATGTCTCCTAAATCTGTAGCCTGCTTTCAAACCCTGCCATTGTAGCTTGCAGCAGGCGGCCCGCCAGCAGTAGCTGAAACTGAGAACTCTGACTCGCATCTGCTGGGGCCCACTGGTGGCTGGCAGCCATGCCGGAGAGGACAAAAATGAATGGCCATGAAAGTCAGCTGTAAACCTTCCGCTGGCCCAGAGGATCTAGAGCAGGTCCAAAGAAAGAGTAAATATTAAAGAGCAAAAGCTGGTTTACTTGTCTTTCTGATTTGACATCAGTTTCCAAGGAAACGGAACAAAACGTGAGGACTGGGAGCCAGCAGCTGAGATTGACTCAGCTGGTGGCTAGTTCTATTTCTGTTTCCATGGAAACAGCTATCAAATTGGCAAAAATAAAGAAATAGGGTAGGGTCAGTTCCAAAATGACAGGATGAATGGCTGCTGCTTCAACTACTTAATAAAATGAGGCTTGCTGGTGTTTATTCCCCTTCAGTAAGCAATTCCAGTTTTAGTTCTGGCTCCATCACTCACTTCCCAATAAATGCTACTTTCCAACCTTGGGAACCTAGGATCCACTATCATGGACCAGACTTTTAATCCAACTGGTTCAGAAGCTTGTTTGCAGCAGTGCTTTCAGATGTGGATGCTAGAAACATGTAGTGCACGACTGAGAGTTCATCTGTCCCACTTAAATTTTCACCCATGATTCCTAATAAGTAGTGGCTTTAAATGTGCAGTTGTATATACCTCACAAGCCTGTTTTTCACGTTCACTCTTTGAATACTTTTGTAAATCCTATAAACGTCCATCATTTTTAACTCTTGCTAACTTTCTGTAGTTCATTGTAATTGCTAATTATGTACTGTGTGAAAAACTTCCTTTTTCAGTTTTGAAAATGTTACTTTTCAGTCCATTGAATATGCCTTATTTTTCTTCTAGGGAAAAAAAGAATTGAATCTTCTTCATCTACTTTTGCAGTATCATTCATTATTTTGTGTATGATTACTATATATCCTTTTTTTTCCTCTTCTCTCTTTGGTAGACAGTTCCACTTTTATTGAGCTCTTTTTCCTATTACATAGAAACTCTAAAGCATCCTTTTTGGTTAGAATGACTAATATTGCATATTTCAGAAGATCTATGTAATAGTTTTCTCTATTATTCATCCTGTTCCTTATGTTTTGTGTATTCTTTCTCACTATCGTGCACCATTAAACAAAAATTTGGATTTTACTGTCAAAGTGATTCCTGGATCATTTTCATAGATTAATTAAGACCCCTAGAAAATGTGTAAGTAGTCCCATTGTTTTTAAGTGAAAATGGCTCTACAGTTACTGAAATTGAATTCTATTTGTCATCATATTTCCCACTCACCTTAGTTACTTTCCTCACAGATCTCTATACTCAACCTCAACAGTATTGTCTGCATATTTGTCTGCTTGTGCTGTTCAGTAGTGCTGATTTTAGTATGAAATTATGGTTCTTAGAATGGAAGTGTTACTTTGGAATATGGAAGCATGGCACTGGGTTCATTTATGTATAATTATTTTTGCTTGTGTTGTTGTTATGTAGTCACACTGCTAGCACATCCCTGCTGCTTCAGGAACACTTTGCTCTAGCTCCTCTTGTTCTGAGAACTCAGCTACCACAGGTACCCAGTAGGACCCATCCTTTCCACTGTATTTGGCAATCCAAACTATTCTTCCTCCCTTGGGATTTCAAGGTCCTAAGTGACCTAATGTTTGGTCCTAAGAGAAAAGAATATTTGAGGAAAGGAAATCAGATGGCAACTATCTAACACCAGTACAGTCATTAATAGATTAAAAGCAGTCATTTACTGCTTTTGGTAGCAGCACTACTGAAATTTCTATGTATAGTGTGAGACTAGTAAATGATTCATAACCTAATCTGCATTAAAAGCACCAGACATACCATGTATCAGTGACACCTGACTGGTTCATGCAGAAGGCATTGAGATAGTTTTATTCATTCACTGAGGATGTTCAGTATATGATAGACCCAGTGGCGTTTCTTCACTTTAATCATCGAATACATAGGATACCTTCATTCAGAATTATTCCTCTGAAGTCTGAACTCAGAGCCAAACGTAATATTGGTTTTATGCTCCCTTGCAAGGCTGCAAGTTACTACAGAGATACTTAAGGACCACACTGATGCTTTTTGGTAGTCGGCTCTTGACTACCAAATAGCAGCATCCCAGCTTTAGGATATTGCAGCATTTATTCAGCAGTGCCACACTTGCAAGGGCTTAGAAGCTCATCTCCTCAGATGCTTCCCTTGTTCCTTCAAAGATAAATCTCTCAGGGATATCTGGACACATTCTTATTTGAACTGCATATTAAGTGTCAAGATTTAGAGGCATTGTAATCCAGACAGGAACATGTTTTGCTGTTTTGTTAGTGATTTGAGTTGTTCTTAATATCAAAAGCAAGAAAGACAAGAAAACTCTTCCTCCCTCCAACTCCAAAGCCTGATTAAGAAAAACTTCCGGAAAGCCGACTCAGGGAACTGATTAATCTTCCTCTTTCCATTCTGTTGTAAACATTCAATGTTCAACCCTTTCTAGCCCTATAACATCTCTCTGTTTTTTTGTTTTCGTTTTTTTTTTGTGTGTTTTTTTTGTTTGTTTGTTTGTTTCTGGAAGGAAGCACCACTGTATAGAGAAAGACAGATTTTAATGCTTATGTCAGGAAACAGATGCTGAAACAGACTAAATGAAGCAAGCATAGTGAATTACTCCGAGAACATGCTGAGGCTGCAATAGAAACCAATAAAATCCTTCTACCACTTCTCAGAAGATATCAAGGTCTACCCTAAAATATCTATTTAAGATAACAAACTGTAATTAATGCCTCTTTGGGGGAAGAATATTGCCTTATTCTTTCAAATGTTTAATAGGCTGACAGTGAAAGACACACCCTGGGTATTCTGGTACTCTTTAGAAACCCTACCTTTAGTCACTGAGCAAGCTTATGGAGAAGGCCAGCTTCGAGCATGTCTCATTACAGTCACTGTCTTTCACCCAGAATGTCCTGGCCAAAACGTTGTACTGAAACACATTAATGGCAGTGATGGGTGAGTCCTGCTGTCAATGGGGAGAGGCAAGCCATCTAGTCACCTGCCACAAGATCTTTATGCAATTCTTGACCATGAAGTAATGCTCTCTCATCTAAAAGAGATGCCCTGGCTTTGCACTAAAACCACCTCAGTGCTTCTCAAACCTGACACGTAGTTATGTAGTTTTACTGTAGAGGCAAAGTGCCACGTGGAGCACTTCTATTTCCAGCAAACATAGGGAGACTCTTGGTGAACGAGCTAGACAGCACGGGCGCATGCGCAGGCAACAAGCAGATGGCACAGAGTGCTGGAAACTTAACCTGTGCAAATCAGACTTTATACTGGTCGGGAGAGGGCCTGAAGAAAAACTTCCAAGCATAAAGGCATCTTCTTTATGTCTATGCACTATTGGTCATTTCAATTCTGCATTTAGTTCTCCCAGATTCCTCAGTTGTTGCTGAACACTCTTACAGAGCAGAATCCGTGAGTAACACTATACTGCATCAGTACCCTAACCTTGAGGACCTTGTCTCACCCTGGCAAAGCAACGCAGTCTTAGTTATTTATACCTTATAATCTTCAAAAACACCAATAGAATGTATTTGGCTATGAAAATAAAGATATTTTGAAAAGTATAAAAAAAATAAAACACTAGTGTCAGCACAGAATATGTGCTGCAAGTGCATTAGGCCTTTTCTGCACGGGTTTCCCATACAGTACTAATTCAAGGCCTTTGGCTGCCTATATGTCCTATGTATGTAAAGATTTTTTACAGTTTTAGAGAGGACAGTTGTTTCTTCTGTAAAGAGCATATTCTAAAAAATTCAAATATATTTTTCATATGTAAGTGAGAAAAAGCTTTTTTGGGGAATCTGCCAAACACTAGAATGAACACTCCTACAAAACAAAAAAAAAAAAGTAGATTATCACAAATCCACTCACTCTTACAAAAGCAAGGTTTGTTTCTGAATTAGTCTTCTCCAGCGTTACTATCCAGCAAAATGTTTTTACGCATATGAATTAGTATTTTAAAACATCCTGTTGTATATTCTTCTCTCCCTGGAGAAAAGAAAAGAAGCACACAGTAGGTGTTACCACATTGTTAATGGGATCAATAAGCATTAGCAATGCTACAGTGACATATATTAGAATAATTCAGTTGTAAGGGACCTTTAAAGGTCATCAAGTCCAACTGCCTGACCACTTCAGCACTAACCAAAAGTTAAAACATATTATTAAGGGCATTATCCTAATGCATGCTGAACACTGACAGGCATGGGGCATCAATCACCTTGCTAGGGAACCTGTTCCAGTGTTTGACTACCTTCATGGTAAAGAAAAAAGCTATAAAACTGGGGGATTTTTTTGCTTTATAATGGCTTGAGTAATTCTAAAGTCTACTTCCAAAACTGCCTTCGTTCTTATACATCCAGCAACTGCATCTGTACTCTGAAAAGTGTATGCCTTTTTTCAGTGCTCCTCCACCTTCCTGTAATGCTTTCTCCTGCCTGTGTCCATGAACTCTCACGTATATCAAATCTTACCTCATGCTCACTTTTACTACCATGACCTGCAAGTCATTGATAACTCACTGTGTGAAAGGACAATAAATTTGTGGCTTAGGTCAGCATAGTTTTAGATTAGCACCTACATGTGAGCCACTGTTAGAGTCTGGAAACTACCTGAGTGCAAGTGGCCCTGATTTAGGTACCAGCAGGCTGGTGTTGACATGCTTGTGGACAGAGTCAATTAAGCAGCAGTACTATCCCTTAGCATACATAATACTTCATGTATTATTTTGTTCCAAATCTTCTGAATCTCTGTGGAGTATTTAATTTCTGTTACCTGAAAAGAACAGATCTGAGTTTTTGAATTTTGTCATTATTCTACTCACCAGAAAATTCTGAGTCTTCATTCTTCTGTCATCTTTACTTCTTGTCTTAACTCCAGCAATGCTGTGGGCCCAATTATTTGATTTTCAGGTACATTTAAAGTAACTCAGTGTTCTCTTTTAGCTACTTGCTCTTGAAAACCTGTATTAGCCATCCTAATTTTTCTCATATCGTTACTTCTTGAATATATACATATTTTGTATTAACTTCTGTATTGTGAGTATATTATAAGGGACCCATGATTATCCAAAATAACATTTTGGATTTAAGTTTCTTCGTGTACTGGTGTCTTTAGTATTGCCTTTTTATTTATGCAATAGTTTCCATTCATTCTGAGATATTTTTATGCTTCCTCATGCAGCATCTGTGACCCAAGTAAGAATTTTAGAGACCGGAGATTTTTTCTAAAGCAGTTGAGAGTTCCTTTATTATTATTACTATACCAGTTTAGGGTTTATAAGGCTCATCCTCATCCCATGGAAATACCCTTCTTACATTTTAAAACCATTATGCCAGCCTTTGGCATAATTTCTCATTAACAAATAAAATATTGTGTAATTCTTAGCAGTTTAGGAGAATCTCTTCTGATGTGTGCTACCTAATTAGATACTCCAGAAGGCACATATTTGTGTAAAAAAAATGCTTCTCTAAATATTTAGTTTCAATATGTTGCATATACATGTATATGTATAATATATATATATGTACTTACATATACGTATGCATGTGTGGGTGTTGTTATATATACATATACACACATATATTTAAAATCTTGACCATTGATATCCCTGGTCAGGGGTAGCTCAGATGGCCCTATGTCCAATTAAAGAATTCTTTTTTTTTTTTCTTTTTTTAACTTTTTCTAAATCTTGATGTACATGTGTTTTTCCAACAGATACAGAGTGGGGAGTCTCCCTTGCTTTCTGGCAGTCTTGAACATGTGAGCTCCTAGCTCATGCAGGTTTCAAGAATCTCTAATGGAATGGTATAGGACCCAAACATAAATGAAACAACCTGTGGTTATGATTGTGATGATATTCCTGGATATTCCCCCTGTTATATATTTCTCTGTGCTGGTTACTTCTCTGTAGAAAAAGAATTTTTATCTAACAAACAGTTGTGATTAGTCCGTTCTCATTTTGGGGAACTGTTGCAAATAAAAGTGGAACAGAACACCTACATCAAAAATTTATAGAGCTAATTATAGAAAGTAATTTACTGTGGAATTTTCTATTTGCAATAATGCCAGTGAGCTAGCACATAACTTTATGCGGTAGATAAAAGCAAAATGAAAATTTCTTGCTGCCAACCTGGAGGTGATCTTCAGCTTTTGGTATATAGGTTGAAGGCACATATCTTTAATGTTTTCATTGGGGTCTAATCTTACAATAATGCTGTGAGCAAAGTTTTAAAGCAAAGTATTATTTTTCATATTCTTCATTTGCATATACTAATATAGAAGAAAGAGCAGAGTTAAAGCACTGTGGAGACACATTCAGGATGGAAATATATGTGTGATGGCAGATCATCAAACAACATTATGGAAAATGGCATTACAAAGGAATTGGGCTGGAGTGCGATGGAAATGATCGCTGGGGGGGCAGGGGGGATCGGCAAAGGAGTGTGATAGTTTGGATACTTTTCCAGTTTTGCCTGTGTGTGTGTGTTTGTTTGTCTGTTTGTTTATACATATTCATAAAAATGTAATTAATCTGAAATGATAGTCACATCAGAAATGATTGAAGTAGTTATTTAGTTATTTAAGCTGTTAAAATGATGAACTTTGACAAGTCATTTCCATAAATCACTCACCTGTCTGAGACAGCTACTGGGCTAGATAGACCTTTGTCAGCAAGTACAACTGTTGTTAACAAGCATCAGCTATACAGAGGGGGAATACATCTGTAATTTTTAAATTCTCTTTGCCTTTAATTTTATTTCTATTATTTACAATGTTTTCACAGAATAGAGTCAGGTGTCTTGCCAAGCTGCAGATAGCACTTCTGAGCATTGATGGATGAATGTTTAGAAAGTAATTCTCAACATGTGGCTTGCACTCTTCTCCTAGTATATCATGATATCATATTTTTATAGTACTTCGTAGTTGTGCTACAGTGAGAAAACATATTCATCTAATATGTCATAAAGAGGAAGAGGCCTCCAGTGTTTACTCATTTTTTGTTTAATTAAAGAAAATTCAGAGTCAAGAACTGAAATATAGAATTATAGAAGTGCCGAGGCTGGAAGAGTTGAAGATTTTCTAATCCAAGATCCCTGCTCAAAGCAGGATCACCTAGAGTAGGTTATTCAGGACCATATCCAGTTATGTTTTGAATGTTTTCAAAGATGGACTCTCCACAACCTCTCTGGGCAACCTGTTCCAGTGCTTGACCACCCTCATTATGAAAAAAAGCTTTTTTTCTGAGGTTTAAATGTCAATTTTCTGTATTTCAGTTTGTGCCTTTTGTTCTTTCAATGGATACGACTCCCAAAAGTCTCATTTCATCTTCTTTACTCCCTCCCATTGTGTATTTATTCACATGGATAAGATTCTCCTGAGCCTTCTAGTCTTAAGGCAAAATCCCCACTCTCAACTTCTCTTATATCAGATGCTCCAATGCCTTGAGCATCTTAGTGTACCCTTGCTGGACTCAATACAGTATGTCCATGTGTCTCTTGTACTAGTGAGGCCAGACCTGGACATAGAACTCCAAATATGATCTCACCAGGGCTGAGTAGAGAAGCACCTCTTTCAACCTGCTGGCAACACTCTTCCTAATGCAAGGGTACATTGCTGGCTCATGTTCCACTTGGTGTACACCAGGACCCTCAGCGCCTTTCCTGCAAGGCTGCTTTCCAGTCAAACACCCCCCAGCATGTGCATGTGGGCGCCTGGGGTTTCTTCTTCCCCAAGGGCAGGACCCAGCATTTCCCTTTGCTTAGATTCAGGAGATTCCTGTCAGACCAGTTCTCCATCCTCTTGACATCCCACTGAGCGGCAGCACAACCATCTGGTGTATCAATGCCTCCTCCTACTTTTGTGTCATCTGCAAACTTATCGTGGATGTGCTCTGTCCCATCATCCACATCATTAGGATGTTAAACAGTATTGACCCCAGTGCTAATCCCTATGATAAAACACTCGTGCCTGGCCTCCAGTTGAACATCATGCTGCTGATTTTCACAGACCCTTGAACCTGTCAGTTTAGTCAGTTTTCAGTGCCCCTCACAGTCCACTTATCTAGTCCTTGCTTGTCTATGAGGATGTTATAGGAGAGTGTTAAAAGCTTTGCTCAAGTACAGATAAACAGCACCAACAGCTCTCTTCTTATCCATCCACCAAGCTAGTCACAGAATCACAGAAT
>VXAL01006005.1:347310-370510 GCA_013399475.1 Chauna torquata | reverse complement strand
TACAAGCCAGGATGCTGTTGGATATGTTAATGATGATGTTTGGTCTTGCATTTGACTGAGTAATTGGTCAAACCATCAAGAGTTATGGATCAAACTGAAGAACTAATTGCCCGAAAATGGAGAACTTGAGGGACACAGCTTCATCTTAAAATAACAAGTCATTTTATCAGGGGAGAACCAGGAGACAGAGCCAGTCCAGCAAGAGGACGTGGCTGTGGGACTCAGTGCCTCGCTGGGAGTGGACACCTTGGGCAGGCATGAGCCTCTCCCTGCCGGGAAGCAGGACTGACAGACGGCCACACCGCTGTCCTGCACCAGGTGGCATTTCTTCTCCTTGGTGGGGATGGGAACATCATTTCTCCAAACTCCCAGCTGGATGCTGTAAGGTGTGTCTTTAGGCAATAGGATATCTCATCTGGGAAAAAGTCTTATGCCTCTGCTTCTAATATCATTCAAGATGAATCCTGTTCATACTGCAGGGTGAGACCATCCGTGTTCCCTCCTCTCTGGTCTCTCCAGACGACACCTTCACTCTGTGGAGGCGTTGGGGTTGGTTCCAGGCCCAGGGGCAGGGATCCAAGCAATGGCAACAAGAGTTCGTTGCACAGCGCAGGCTTTCCTGGCGAGGCATGGGAAGCTATGTGAGAGCAGCGGGACTGGAGGTGAGGTTCCTGCTCCTCATGCTTAGCTGGCACATGTTAGCTGGCAAACCGTGAGGCATTGCTAATACTTCCAACATGACTTTTTGATCATGGCTGCTTTCTGTAGGATATTCCCAGCCCCACAGTCCATTTACATTTATAGCAGCTATCACCACAACGAATGCAATACCTCTTCAGTCCCTTGGTCTGCTCCAAGACAGATGGGATGCAGAGGTCTTCTGCAGCGGAGCAGGAAAGGGGAGGGTGTTCCTCCTGGAGACCCTTATCTGCTGAGGCAATTTAGCCTGTACTGAAACTAATCACACAGATTGCATCGTTTGAAAGAAATATTCCCATGTGGAAGGGTAAATGTGTGTCAGAGTTCAGCTAGGTTAGGGGGTGAACAAGCATCCCTCATGCTAAGGTACATTTAAAGCGAAATGTTAGCTGTGTCACAGAGGGGTCAGGTTTAACAGGATAGAAAGGCTAGCCATCATTTCTGGATCCCATAGGCAAGCTGACAACTGATATTTTTTCCTATTAAAATGTATGGACTATCATCTAATGACTTCACGTTACTGCTATTAATGCTAATCAGTTGCACAGAGTTGAAGAGCACAGCATTGCACAAGCGTGTGCAGAGCAGTGCACCCCGGCACCTAATGCACGGCTTGGCTTCAATGGGGCAGCCAGTACAACACATGCTGGCACAGGTGAAAAGCCTTCAGGAAGGCAAAGCATTTTTCTTTCCCTTTGGGAGGGCACAACCAAAAGAGGGAAACCTCACTGAATCCTGCCTTCATCTCCAAAAGCAGAAGCTTTGCCTTAAAGCCAGGAAATGACTTCGTGTTGCTATGAGGAGGTGCTGAATGAACAGGGTGTGATAAGCAGGTTGGTACTGGTATGTATTTGTACGGTACTTAATAATAAATTACTTTATAATATAACAATTACTAATAGTTTTATTAATTGCTTTTAAAGTAATATTATTACTTTTTTTTAATAGAAAGTAATATTACATTATATTAATACTAAGAAAACTCAAGATCACTGCTCCCTGGTCTTGTCTTCATACTCGTGGAACAAGGCGATGCCTTGAAATGACACATGGAAGAAAATAAATCTCAATATTTCCATAATTGCACTCCAAAATGCATTTGCTTTTTGATACCCCAAATTAAACTTCTCGGAGGGACTGATTTTGTTTTAGGAATTGTTGATCATGTTCCAACTCTGAACATAAAGGATCCTGGCAATTCAGGCGTGGTGAGTGTGTACAGCTCTATATTTGGATATCTGAATATGAAATCCCTGGCCATGATCTCCAAATCAACTTCATAAAAGCACTCAAAGCTGCTGTGGATTAGCTCATCCTTGCTATTTTTTGCTCTGTGGATATATTTTTGATGACTGAAGGAAAACAGCCCTGTTTTATGGGAATCTCAGGAATGAAATGGCATTTTTGAATACTCATTTGTTATTATTATATAAAACTGAGCAGAGCACTGTAGCTTTTGGCCTCCAGAAATACAATAAAGTGCTTAAACACTGAAACAGTTTTACTCTTTGCTCATGAATTTGGGCTTTCAGCACTGTGTTTGGAGAGGAGCTATTTATGGGCTATCAAACAAGGTGCTGGAAGAAAGGAATTTAAAGCATGTCCTTGAGCACTTTGGGGGAGCTTTGCAGAGCGGGAACAAGAACTCGTGTCCACCCTCGTGCCTCCTCATGAGGCTGCCAAGGAAGGAAGCCTGGTTTGCACCTGCCTGCGTGCCACAGTGGGTTCATCCCCTGGGTGCAGTGACAAGGGGACACGTAGGGGAAGGGAGACTGCATCTTGTTAAAGACGACCCAGTTCTTTACCTCAGTGCTGTTGTCTAGGGGAAGGAACATTCACAAAGCTCTACATCATGATTTTAATTGAGATGGTTTCTGCATAGGAGGACCTGAGTGGAGTGTTCCACAAGGGAAAAGCCCGACTGAAACAGAGCCGTGCTGTTATTCCATCATACAGGGAAATATGCAGCGGTGTTCGAAGGATGTTAAGTAAATATTTATATGAACACCTTTTAAACACAGCACAATTTGTAGATGACAATGGTGCTGATGGAAAGGGGCTGTCAGTGACCTGCACGGCTGCAGGATGAGTCCAGTGAACCACTGTCACTGCCTGACAATAGGGAAACATGGGGAAGAAGAGTCCCAGCTGTTGAAAGGATGGTATCAGCCCACAAACCAGCATGTGTAGAGGATCTAAAGTGTATTTAAGTCAAGTAGTTTCTACCCAGCTGGACGCTGAGGTTTTGCAATAAACTCTCCAAGCTATTCACAGAGCAAATGCTTTGCTATTTAGCCAAGGACGAGAGGCCGGCGTCTGGAGGGGATGGCACAATCTGGGCTGCGTGACAGCAAAGGACAGGACTTAGTGACCTGGCTGTCTTCTCTGGATCTCTCTTCTTCTCTGCTCTCGAGGAGAGCTTACCCTCCCACCCCAATAACTCATTTCCAAATACTCAGCATTTCTAAATTTGCTTATCCTCAAGTGAGTGTAAATCCTACGCTATCTGTATAACAAGCAAAAGCGTTATCCTCATCAAAACCAAATAAATCAGTATCTCACTGCAGCACAGCAACCTAAACTCTCAGACAGTTGGTGTTTATGCTACATTATCTTGGTGTTTTGTAGCCCAGCGGGAATCGGTTGCTGTATTAAGCTGCTTCTGTTAAAGCCAGGCTCTTGTACTTTGAAGATGCTCTGTGGTGCCTCAGGGGCACACTTCCACCTCCAGCTCCTCCACGCCCTGGGTAATCACTTGTGGGCAGTTGGGAAAAGTGGAGGTTGAGGACAGAAATTGGCCCCCAAGACCCCAAAGTCCTGCTGGGGAGCTGAGGGGGGAAAAGAGGGCTCTGCTGAGAGCACCGCTTATGGCACAAGTCGTCTACCCAGGGCTAGCAGCAGGAGCAGGCATTTCCCCCTCCTCTGCCCAGCCAAAGGCTGACCCCAAGGAAAGGCTGTGAATCCAGCACCTGAAATTGAGTTTGTTTTACCAGTGACGGCACACTTTCCTTTCTGAGTAGGAGGTGAGGAGCTAGGAAAAGGCTTTGAGCTCTGGCTGTTCTCCCATGAGCCAAGGAGA
This sequence comes from Chauna torquata, assembly GCA_013399475.1. NCBI lineage: Eukaryota > Metazoa > Chordata > Aves > Anseriformes > Anhimidae > Chauna > Chauna torquata. The sequence continues at coordinate 366,732 of VXAL01006005.1, read as the reverse complement.
TGTCCAGAAATCCTGCCAGACTGAGGAGATATCCATGCTGCTTCTTCAAGGGCAGAAGATCAGTGGCTGAAAGAACAGATCTCTTGACATCAGCATGACAGCTGCTGTACGACATCACACAAACCTTAAAACGTTTCAGTGTGAGGTCTCCTCTTGGATCGTGCACTTCCACAGGGCAGCGATTGCTCCCACTGGACAGGAGCAGCATTGCCCGAGTCCTCACCGTGCGCTCGCAGCTGACAAAATTCATGAGTTTTCCAAATTTCCTATCTTACACTAAACTGAATTTATCACCTGCCAAACTCAGCAGCGAAATCTAGTTTTTATCGGTCACAGATCAGATGAGAGTGGAAACAAAGGTTCATTGCTTTCTCCCCGGCACCACAGGAGCTGCTCTCCGTTTCACCCGCTGACCATTGACCAACAGGCCGGTCATTCTGTCTTCATAGCTGTCAAGTGCTGCTCCAGGCACCGTCTCATCAGTGATTCGATCATGTCAAGATGAAGGAGGATGTGGTTTTGAAACCTTGAATACCCTTCATTCTCAGACTGCTCTGCCGTTCCCCTTCTGCCACGCAGTGTGGGCTCTTCAGTTGTGTCCTGGATGAAATGATCTCATTAGGTGATTTCAAGGAGCTGGATGGAGCACAGCCACCCGCTTTCTCAGAAAGCGAGTCTCATCAGCTTTCCTGGAACTGACAAAGTACATGCGAGAGGGACGTCTGCATCCCTGAAAACCTTACTTTAAAGACATAGCAACAAGATTTCTTTGTTTGGACAAGAGTGAAACAGAGCAGTCCTTTGTCTTCTGCTCCTTCTTCCTCCTTCCCTTTATCTCCCCTTTTCCCAGGCTTTCTTGTCTCCAGCGTACTGCCAGACTAGGGACATTTATCTGTTACCAATATGTTTACTGCAGTGTATGTAAGCCCATGTGGATGAATGGGTATAAATCCCCATGGGGAATCTCTGCCTCCGGTGTAACTGGGGCTTTTTGATTTCTAGTGCACAGTGGTATAGCCAAGAAAAGAAGACCTTGATCCTGGATAAGACTGTGCCTGAAGGAGTTTTACTGAAGCAGCTGCAGCGGTTTGCAGAGCTGGGACGGCACATAGAATCACAGAATCACAGAATATCCTGAGTTGGAAGGGACCCACAGGGATCATCGAGTCCAACTCCTGGCTCCACACACAACCACCCAAAAATCAGACCCTGTGTCTGAGAGCGTTGTCCAAACGCTTCTTGAACTCCAGCAGGCTCGGTGCCGTGACCACTGCCCTGGGGAGCCTGTTCCAGTGCCCGACCACCCTCTCGGTGAAGAACCATTTCCTAACACACAGCCTGACCCTCCCCTGTCGCAGCTCCATGCCGTTCCCTCGGGTCCCAGCACACCCACACCCACATGAGCTGCTGCCTCGGTGGATGTGCAGGCTTGGGACCCCCGAAGGCAGATGGGGACGGGGCCGAGGAGCACAGACGGGCGCAGTGTGGTGGGGCAGGACCATGTCTGGGAAGGGCAGGAGGGCCGGGATGGGGCTGTCTGCCTCTGGTAAGACAGACCGTAATTTTGACCATCATTTTTCTCATGGGAGTATCTACTGCCTCCAAAAGTGGGTGACATTACCAGCTTGTTCTATGCAGGTCATTACGGAGCTACCTGATCCGGCTGGAAATGGGTGCCTGTGAGGTTTTGTGTTTCAGTGTCGTGCTCCACTCCTCCCTCTGCTCTGTGAAACAAGCAGTGTTAGAGCCACAGCCGTACCATATGCTGTGGGGGTGCCTATTATCTTTTTAATAAACACCAGAGACTATTTGCTTGGCTTACAAAAGAGAAGATTTTTTCAAGGCAGATGTTACAAACTGAACCTGTGGGTTTGAAAGCCAGGCTGCTTTTCTGCAGTGCTTGCACATCAGTAGGTGAGGGGCAGAAGACAGCCTTTGGTTTTTCCGACAACGCAAAGGGCAGACGGACTCTGCTGCGCTCCTCTTGTGGCATTGGCTTTGTGGGGCTGGCAAATATTCTTTTTTTTGGAGGGGGGGGAGTGGGGCTGGGTAGAGTAGGAGACAGCATGCATTTGCAGGAAGAGAGTGCCATTTCATGAGTTTTTTATCTTAATAAATTTTTTTAAATTACTGTTAGTTTAATCCTTGATACTGCTTTCACTTGGAAGCTGAAGACTTGCTGGACAGATTATGTAAAACATGCAGTCTCACAAGACAGCTTTTTAAGACATTCCCAGAGCTATTATATAAAAATATCCTTTTCTCACAGCATCCTATGTTTAGTCCTTTTTGTCTCCTCCTGTGATCTTCAGGACAGTTACTGTTTAATTATTGATATTTACAACGTGTCAGCAGTTAAGTGTTGGTGCAGTTCTGCAGGTAATCTTTGTACACATACAGTCAGGGAGGAAAATATTTGTATTATGATGAGTTGTAGGAACTGTTGTAAAATGGTGTTTCCCTTTGCTTGTCCACTGGGAATGCTGTGCTGGCTCGTTTCTGTTCGTGCTCAGCAGTGCCTGTGCCCAGACCACTATAACCAAGGCTCTGCGGTTGCATGCGAGCAGCCGTACCAGCCTGCTCTCTCTTTCGGAAGCATCTGAAACAGCCTCCCGGTTGCACAAACCCTTTTTTCTTTTCTGCCTGTAGATTTGGCATTGCTTCCCTCAGGAATTTGCTCGCAGCAAGAGCTCTCCGCAGCCACACGGAAACCACTGCTTGTCTCCTGGCAGGCATCCGTAGCTCCTGGCCTTTGCTGCTGAGCTTCCTCCGGGTGCTCGGACCTCGTGCACCGTGTGCATTAGCAGCAGCACCTGAAGGCACCGAGGGGCTAAGAAGTGCTGCTCTTTTGCTGCACAGGGCATGCATCTGGGGACACACCAGTGACTGCTGTTGAGATGATGCCCCTCTTCAGTGTCCTTGAAGGAGAGGCTCCGGGCAGCACGCCCCAGGGTGAAGTTGTCTTTGCTCTCCCTCCTGCCCCAGCATGCTGGTGGCAACCGGTGTTCTTCCAGCCGAGTCCTGCAAGTGGCAGCTTTAGCTTTTAGTAAAAATGGGACTGAGTTGCCTGGAGAAACAGGCTTGCGTTAGGGCTCAGCCAGCTTGGTGGTCTTTCTTGCAAGCAAAAATCCTGGGATTTTACGCAGGTGGATGGGTGGGGATCCATTCCCTAAAAATGTCCCATGGCTGCACACCAGCTCATGCTTCATGAAAATGCTGACCTCCACTAATCTAATGCTCCGGACACCGGCTGACGAGGATTAGCTGATTCATCTTGGGCCACCAGCTTTCTCAGCTGGCCACCAGCCCCCAGGAAACATTATTTTCCTCAGTCAGACTTGACTAATTCTAAGCCTTTAAGAATGGCACTTCCAAAAATGAAGGGCCTGCTGAGTGAGTTATTAGTCATCCTTATCTGAGAGGGAAGAGATGGCTGCTCTCACAGCTTCTTTAACTCTGCAGTGCTGTATTCTCCGGAGACGGGGCAGTGGGGAAGGCTGTGCTGAACCTGGCTTCCTTCAAGGAGAGCAAAGGGCAGGTCCGCTTGTTTCTGAGGTGCCAGCTCTGTGCTCTCTCCACAGAGAAATCATGCTTTTATTTTTAAAAGCTGTTTATTTTTAAGAAGTAATGACTAATAAACCCCTCCATATTTTTCTAATGGTGTCTGACACATTTTGTTTTGGCAAATAGCTGGAGCTCAGTGCTTCCCCTGACGGATGATCTGGCTCCGTGTCTGGGAGAGCTTTGAGGCAGGCTCTGAATGCCTGGCAAGGGTTATCCTCGCTCTGCAAAAGTGTGGTGCTTCCTGCTTGTGGGCACGGAAAATCCCAGAATACATTTTGCAGAACGTCACGGTCGGATTTCACCTTATGAAGCACTTCCTCTAAGGTTTTAATACGGTTTCTCATATTCTTTCCAAATTTGGCTTTGCTGTGGCTGCTTTTCTGTGGTGATGAGGACGTCTCTTGAGAAGGTGTTGAACACGTTACACGAATGTACAATCCAGTGTTGGGAAATGGCTAGGGCTGTGCCAAACTGGGCTTGTTGCAAGAGGTACATATCTGCAGAAGGAAGCAAACAGCCTTGCTCCAAATGCCTCCTCACAGAAAGTACAGTGTCATCTTGCATTTCTGTGTAACTGGTAGATCTCTTCAGTCAAGCAAAGTTTTGAGCTCGGTCTGTTGTCTATAGGTTCCTTCACGGGAATTTCCTATTAATTAGCAAAATACCTGCCCTCCAGAAATATTGGCAGTCATCTGCCTGTCCAAAGTACCTGAATTTCTGCCAAACTGTCCGTCTTGTGTTTCCTTTGCATAATGCAGTCTATTACAGTGCACGTTTAATACAGCGTCATTGTCTGGGAAATGACATTTGCCTTTTGCCTTGACAGGCGTTTGACAATATCTCACCACCTTTCCTATTATTTCCCCATCACAAGTTTTATCAGTAATGAGGCTGAGAACAGGGGCTGCTTTGCACTTATCACAGAGGTTGTCACAAATATACTTATCCCTGGCTTCTTGGAAAGACCCATCAGCACTCAGCTGGTGTGGCTGTCACTGCTGAGTCTCTCCAGGATCTCAGTACTCTAATGATCGGTAGAGTCCTGTGGTGCAGCAGGAAGATGCGTCTCTGCAAAGCAACGGAGTTTCTGCAGGATGAATGGCTGTTCTGTTATTTTCATTATCTGTATTATTCACTCAGGCATTAATGACTCAGTTTTTGTTCCTTATCTGTGATCTTCTGTCCTTTCTGCTGGAACCCTTACATAATGAAAGAGTGTTACCACCTCCAAGGTTGGTAATAATTTCTTTTTTCTTTGCGAGAGACATGTATTAGCTTGCCAAATATGTAGTGCTACTTACCAAAAGTAAAAATAACATTAAATTTAATACCTGTCATGTTTTTAAAGCAGTCCAGGCAAATTCTCAGTCAAGAAGTAATTACAATTTCAGTTTCAGAACTTTTCTGTTTCTTCTATCATCAACAGATTTGACCTCGAAGGGGACATACAGAGAGGATGATGACATTTCAGCCAGGTGCTGAAATTAACAGCAGGTTCTTAAAAGTGTTGTCCTACACATTTTTTTTTCAGTAAAAGAAAGCCAGAAAAAATGCATTAAAACCTTTTAGAAACCAGAATATTTACTACAATCCCATCAAAGGGCTCCTAATTCAGAATACACCAAGAAGCTTATTGATTGCACTACAGAGCTTGTAATTTTCTTTAGACTACAGTAAGTTGTGAATAACCGATGACACAAGAAATTTTGCTTGATAATATGCTGCTGGTTGAAGTCAGATATGAAATGGCTCCCTCAGCTTCCTGTTGTCATGTATAAAACAGTACAAAAAGCCTAAAGGAAAATGTATGTTTGCTTTTCTCAGAGTTTAGTTAGGTTAAGAAGCTGCTGAAACAATACCTTTTTAGCTCACGCTTGTATATAAATTTAGAGAGATTTCCTTTTTTAATGATAGACCAGATATGTGTCGTCTTAGTGACAGATAGCTAAGGCTCCTGGCTGGTACAATAATGTTTGTCAAATAAATGGCATCGGAAAACAGCTTACAGTAGTCTCTCTGCCAACAAAATGCTTTTTGCCAGCCCCGTAGGTGGCTGACGGCCGGCCGCTCAAAATGGGGACAGTTATACAATAATAACTCGACTCTATCACGGGTGATGCTCATGTATGCAAATGTTGCTGTAATGAATCCAATTAGGTTTCTCTGCATGCAGAAATATGCCAAACTAGCTGCATCCAATCTGGCTGGTTGGGGGACCAGGGTTACGGCTGCCGGTGGGTGCACGTAAGGTTCCCTCAACTGGCAGAGCCCAGCGCGGGTGCCCGGAGCCAGGGGCCAGCGAGGTGGGGGGCACTGGGGGACAGCACGGTGGCAATCCCTGGTAGTAGGGAAAACAGCAGGATTATCCATTCTGTATTTTCAAGCATCTCATTTTCACTTTTTCTAAGGTTAGGTTATTGCTTTCTCTTGGGACAGGTAATCATGAAAAGCCTCCGTCACTCTTTGTGAGCATTTTCAGTGCATTTCCGAGCTCAGCAGTGGACAGGCACTGCTGTGCGATGAGGCTGGATGGAAGGTGCTCACGCAGCCGTTGCGAATGAAACGCTTCCGCACTTAATGAAGGAGGGGGTGTCATTTATTACAGAAACTTTACTTTAGGGCTTCCTGAATATTCATGACATGCCGGTTCCTGCTGATCAATGTTTCTGTTGCCTCGATTAATCAGCTGATCCCACAAAGAGTTTAAATGGGCTCCAGCACTGCCAGAGACCAGCCCCACGGCGCGGGAAGGGAGCGTGCTCGCCAGCCACCCGCAGGACACCCAGCTGCGCGCCGGGGCTGGACGCTGGGTGCTGACAGCGATACGTACGCAGACTCCAGGAGAAGAGAAAAAGACCTAACTGCCATGGTTTTGCTTTGTATAACGGCCTTCGTGTAACCTAACCAAACTGGCTTATAATCGTGCAATTGGGGCTTTGGGCCATGCCGTGAAAAGTGGATAAACACTGCAGAGATCAGAATAAATATAGGTAAACTCCATTTAGCTGTATTTATAACACTGGCCCTGACTGGCAATGAACAGATTGCCTTAAAATCACAAGGTTTTCTATGTAATATGTTTGTGTTCATTTTTGTTTATCTCCCAAGCTGTGGATTCATCCGAATCATATGCTAAATGCAACGCTTTCCAGTGCACACAGGAGCAGCGTCCCTCCTCCTCTGCACCCATCAGAGATTCGCACACTGTCAAGCAGTCCTCTCGAAGTACCCAGCACAGGTACTGATCTGACAGCTATTTCAGTCCCGTAGTTGGATATGCCTTCTTTGCACCAGCAAGGCTGCTGAGTTTTCCTTGGCTGGCTGCAGGCTTCCAGGACACAGCATCTCCACCTCTGATGTTCCATGGCACATCTCTTCCCAGAGCTCTGACTTCTGGGTGGTTTAGCTCATCTTCGCAGGTGAAATAGAAACACACAGGAGTTTCATACCTGGCTGCTGGGTACCAGCTGAGGAGGTATGAAGCCTCCTTTCACAGTTTTGAATGTTGAATGGCCCTTCCAAGTTTGACTCCACTGGCCACCACTGGCACTGCTCAAACACAGGGCATGGCCAGCTCTGCTGATGTCTGCTCTTGAGCCACCTCCGTAGGACCAAATTTCCCCTGCCTTACTTCAGCCTGACACTGGATTTGTTTTGCAGGTTTCTTAACTAGGTGCGGATAAAAGCAGGCATACCACAGTCAGCTGGTCAGCCACGAGGTGCAGAGGGAATCCAGCCGCATCTATGGCGGTCAGAGGCCAGAGACCTGTGATCATCCTTTACACAGCTAAATGGCTTCCCTACACATTGCACCATACATTCTCCTATCAGCTTTTCTATTCCCACGATGCAATTTTCTAATGGCTTAATTATTTTATCCATATGCTAAGCGTGTGCTAAGTAGGATCCTGCCATTACCGGCTGCTGACCTGTAAACCTGAGCTGCAAGGAAGAAAGCCCAAGGAGTGCACTCTGAAGAAACAATGTGCTCACTGCTGTAGACCGAAAGACATTTTACCTTTAATCTTGAACACATGATGAAAGGAGTAGAAAAAGGACAAAGCAACACTGCTAAGGCAAAAGACTTTCTAGACGGCTTCAGTGGTAAACTTCTGATAACAGACACGAGAGTGGGAATTATAGCTGAAAGCTCTCAATCCTGCCTTAAAGATCACGCTGTGATAAGGTGGCCTGTTCTCTGGCAGGGCAGAAATCTTACCTAAATTTACCTGAGCTCTAAGAAAGCTCCCAAGCCATCCGCAGATAGGAATCTTCCCTTGAACATGAGCTCAGATATGGGTTGAACTCTTCTTTTATTATTTTATCTCTAATAAGAAACGATCTCTATCTTTTTAAGGCCAACATATATACCTCCTTGCTATTTGCAGTCCATCTTCTTTCTGTTTATCCAGTGGACAGAATATCATGGCTTATCTCTCACTTCTGCCGCTCCTCACCTCTGATGCTTTCCTGTTACTTTATTTCCTATTAGCCTAAACTAGTATGGTTGAAGTCAGGATGAGACTTGTGGTAACATTTATTCATGTTCTTCTACTTCTTTTGGTTTAAATTATTTCTAAATTATTTTACACAATTTAACACACTAGGTCCCACAATAGTAGTTAAGATTATTCAGGAAATGTACACAACAATATGTGCAGTTCGTGTATGTCTTCTAATGCCTTATGTAGACATTTCCTTGTGTGCATGTCCTGCTCAAGACAGCATCACAGTTGTCTTGTCTAGACCTCTGTCAGCTCTTTGAGGCGTCACACACAGGCATCACGTCTAACGGCCTACCTGCCATACTGTCAAGTGAATCACTACTTCATTTGTACAGATACGATAATAAGACTTCACAATTTAGGGCTTTGGAGTATCCCTTTTGCATGTCATGTAACCCTTGATCAACATCACCAGACGTTTAAAGTCTTCACAACAAGGAATCTGCTGTGTAGTCACTAGCTAGCTCTCTTCACCTGGCCACCTTCTCTGCTGAAGAAGGTCTTCATTTGAGTGGGAGGCACATAAGCTCTAACAAATCTTCAGGTTTGTCTTTTGCCATCTCTGCTGGCATCTACTCTCTAGAAGAACTGGAAAGACAATGGCAAGAAAGGCAGATCAGCCTCACAAAATGAAGTTTGCAATTTAATATGCAGTTGCTATTGCATACTGAGCGTTTGTAATAGAGGTCTAATTGGAATTCACAAATTGCTTTTAGACAGATTCCCAAAAGATCACTTATCATCAATCTGCCAGTATAAATGACTGATCAAGGTACATGGACAGTTGGCAAAAGGTATGAAAATCAATCTTATAACCATTTGATCAGGCTTGGTGACACTATCTGACAATTTTCCACAGAGAATCAATAGCAATAACAGCTGTCTCATTAGTGGCCTTCACAGTGCTGCTGATTTGGCTTCTTTTGTAGGGCCAAAACATTGACTAGATTTTTTTTTCTTTCACAGGGACTTTCTAAGGATCTAGAAATATCAGAAATGAACTAATTGTCCAAATCACTGTTAGAAGATTTCTTCAAAACAAGTCCAGCCTACTTTATGGGGATCCGGGCTAACCTTCCAGGGCCTGGTTTTGTAGCTCAGCATCTGTTTTCTTGCAGAATAACTTCCTGTCTGGAATCTGGCATTGTAATTCTCTTGAGCTTTTTGGTCTATTAAAGACCCACTCAGCCCCGTTAGCTAAGGCTTCTTACAAACTAACTAAGAGCAAATCAACCCTTTCTTCTTTCCACCCCGCTGGGGCGGGTGGGGAAGCTTTCAGGTAGGGCTGGGCACCCTCAGCTTCGCCGTCATTCCTGTTCCTTCGAAGGGGGTTTCCGTCCTCTGGGTCTGGTGCTGTGGACAGTGTCCTGCCACCAGTCTTGGTCAACACCTCCTTTGTCCTGCTACACAGTGCCCGTCCTTGGAGAATCTTGTTGCGCAGAGGTGGTGGAACCATGAAACATCTAACTGCACCGAGGAGCTCATTGCTATCAGCCTGTGCAGATGAGGAGTCTAAGTACCTGACAGCTTTCCAAGACCCCATCTCCTCAGACCTGTCTGCACGCCTTGTCCCCTGTCTCCTCTCCTGCAGTCCTCCCCGGCCACCCAGACCTGTAATGCTGCTGCTGTGACAAAGTTAGGTGCTGCCACTTAGACCACCTAAGAAGACACGCCACATGCCCAAAGCAGTGGAGGCAAAGAGCTCTGTGGGGACTCTCTCAGCTGGAGCACTGCTCTGCTCCCATGTCTCTCACCATTTACTGTCTCTTTCACAGCATCAGCTCTGGCAACGTCAGCTGAAGTTTGGAGCTCGGACCAAGAAGCCTATCGGAGCTCATCTGCCCGTGCTCTGTTCTTCTTTGCATGCTGCCTTTGGTGGAGCACAGCCCAGTGAGAGCAGTGCATCCCCACCAGGAACCACTGTGTCACACAGGGGTGTGCGAGATGGCCTTCAGGGCCATCTTCAAGTTCAGGAAAGTTCCCTGCTTCAACTTCAGGGAAGTAGATGGATTTTTCTTTGGGTCAGCTGGAGGCTTTGGGGCTATGAGAATTGATTTATGAGCACTAGGATTCAGACCTTAAGATTTATTCCTGAAGGCTTCCAGTGTTAGAGGCTCTGTCCATTAGGATGCGAGTTGGAGCTACACCTTTATTTTTATTTCTCCCTTGCTGATGTTTATGGGGCACCTGCAAGCATCGAAGAGTCATACCCCTTTGGTCGGTTTGGGTCAGCTGCCCTGGCAATGTCCCCTCCCCACCTCTTGCCCACCCCCAGCCTACTGGCTTTGGGGGTGTTGGAGAGAGTCTGGATGCTGTGCCAGCACTGCTCAGCAATAGACAAAACGTTGGTGCAGTATTAATGTTGTAGCTACAAGTGCAGAGCACAGCACTGTATGGGCTGCTGTGGGGAAAGTTAACTCCGTTCCGGCCAGACCCAGTACAGTGAGCTGGCAGACAGAAGGGTCATCTTGCATGGAAGTTGCGAAGAAAATCACCTGAGGTTTTTCAGGAGCTTTCCTTTGCTCTTCCATCCTACCCAATGGGCTAAAAACATAACAGAAACTTCTCTGCTTTAAGAACTTGTCTTAAACAACTTATATGTGCTGTCTCAGAAGAACAGCAGTTGCTCCACTAAGTTAACAATTTCAAACAGGTGCTGGTTCTTTCCAAATAACCTGCTGTCCAAAACTGCTTATGAACACCACATTGGCAATAACCCTACTTGTATGAAGAGGAAAACAACCGTGTGTCCGCAAAAGAATCTCCTTGTTTCTCCAGACACAAATCAGAGCTGTTGAGGGGGTCTGCAAGCGCTAAATGGGGGAATCCTCTCATCAACTTTTATTTTTCAGACAGCCCTTCCTTTATCGGTTACACACACAATGCTCAGGGCAGTGCATGAGAGCAGTCTCACCAACCAGCCCTGTGCTGCAGAGCTGCTCAGTGCTGCAGAGGCTCCACAGCCAGAAAGGACATTATTTCTATTCTATTCTATTCTATTCTATTCTATTCTATTCTATTCTATTCTATTCTATTCTATTCTATTCTATTCTATTTAAAAGGAGCAGAGGCTCCATCACCCAGCTTTTTGAAAACTGGATTGCTTGCAGGAGAATGGCCTCTCTCATGGCAGAAAAGGCACATGCTCCTTCTCATGCACATCTTTCAAGCCACTCTCTGCTCAGGCAATGGCAATTATATTTACTATACAATCCTTGGCCAGTCTCTTCCATGATTTGATGAGAAATGACAGAGGTAACATTATGAGTTGCTACGTTGGTTATCTGAGCAAGTATTTGCTGCAACAAATAGAGGTGTTCACACCTCTAGTGCTCAGCATATTCAGGTATGGTTACATACGCATCATGTTTTGAAGATCATTTCTGAAAACAATAAAAAGAAATTAAAGTTTTTCTGAAAAGGCTCTTTTTCACAACGGCAATGCAGTTTTTAACTTGGGTGATTTAAAGGCTCCCCAGAAGGCTGCACTGGGACAATGAGGAGTGCGGCAGGGAGTGGGTCTGTTGAGAGGGACAGTCGGGCCGTCACAAAGACCAGCTTTCTCTCTGAGGCAAAGTTACGGGAGGCTAACGCTGCTAGAAGCAAGGGCTCAGCCCCCACCTGGCCTGACCACCAGTCACCGAGCTCAGTGTTGAAAGGGCGAGGACAAAAATGCACAGATTTTTATCAGTTTATTTTAAAATGCTCCTGCCTTTCTCAGCAGCCGCGGTCGCTGCAGGGCACGCGGCAGGGACTCAGCCAAGGTCCTCCAGCAGAGCATCACGAGAGGGGACCGGAGCAGGGGCACTGCACCTCCCCGCCTCTCTGTCCGATCGCTGCCTTCGCAGGTCTGGAGACCTTCTCAGCTTGCACAGACTGTTTGAATTTTGAATTTCACTGACAAACTGAACCTCTGCACCAACAGCGCTTCTGAAGCTCCAAGTCCTCGAATCCTTTTTTCCTTTTCCTGTTCATTCACGTGTATGCAGCACTGCACCAGATGGTGGCTGCCACATCTTCACCCCACATCGGTGAATATCTGGGGTGACCACAACGTTTCCACGAATATAAGGCTATGTTATATTTTCCCAGCTATGACTCAAGGGCAGAGGTTTCAAGCTACTGGTAAAGAAGGACTCTCTGAGAGGCTGCGTCCTCCTTTTCCCCAGCATCTTTCAGCAGAATAAGCCGAAGAGATTTCCAGGGGGAATGAACGCAGTAACACCCCACTTTCTCTGCTAGCCTCCAAAACTCCTCTCCACAGCTATTTTTTAAGGGGTTTGGAGGCTGCAGAGGATTCTTGGTGTGCATGTTCTGCAAGGGCAGCAGAGTTAAAGGAGATGGGAAGTCCACAGGAGCAAGTGTGAAGAAGCAGGACCTCTGTGTGGCTGTCCCATGGCTGCATCGGTCTCCTTCTTTCTTTCTTTAGCAGATGCTATGGGATACCAGCGGTGGCTGATTTTCCTGCCTTGTCCTTGGGAAGCAAAGAGAGAAACCTAGCTTACCTGGAGTAGGAAGAAAGGATAGGGCATTGTGATGGGAAACTCACGGGCTGCAATGTACTGAGTAGGAGTAACCAGAGAAGGCAAGTTATTGAGGTTTACAGCTTATAGACCACACAGTAATTTGTAAGGCATTTTCATGTCCTTCAGTTCAAAGGTGCAAGGCAAATGTGACACCCAGCTGAGAATACAGATGGTGAAAATAATTAGGAAGGTAAGACATAGTTTTAGTAATATTATTTAGTAACAATGACAACCTCGATTTCATCCTTAAAGTTCTGTGGCCAATCCCGTTATTTTATTTCTAAGCATTCTTGAGAGAGGATTTTAAAAGCTCATTGACTAATTCACTGCCTTCTATTTCAGGAGAGCCTTGAGAGATGCTGCTAATGAAGACAAATGAAGGAAAAGGAACTTGACCCTGGAGTATGAAATTTTGCTCATTAGCTTGTGCTTCAATTGGCTGATTGATATTATTTTGATGTAGATAGGGTAATTAATGGCAGGAAGTAATGCAGCAGGATATGAGTTGTGTGGAATGCACTTCAGTCAATCTACCTTTTATTATGTCTTGGTTTATTTATGTACGCTACATTAGTTATGCCACTGCCTGATGCAGTTACCACCTTCATTCGGAATTTCCTTCACTTAATTGTTTTCTTCATTCTTATATGCTATTTGGGAAAATTTTTGTTTATGTTTCTCTATGTAATTTCCTAGTCTGTTTTTAGTAATAAGAGGATGCACTTTCATGGCCACAAGGAATGTGAAACATTCAGCATGTGAAACCTTTCTTACAATAGAAATTGCCATTGAAACAACCTATACTTCCTTCCTACTTCATTGGACAGACTACTGGTATTGCCAGTAAATTAGTTGTCATGAATCTCCTCTGTACTCTCACTTACATTATTGCTCTGTCCCAGAAGGAAATGAGCAAAATTTNTTTTTTTTTTTTTGGGTGGGAGGGGGACGAAAGTGTACGCCAGAACTTTTTGAAATGACACATCCTCCTGGGAAGGGAGTTGTCCTACGGTTTGAGCCAAAGGATTTTAAACCAGTAAAATACCACTGTGCTTTTGATTTAGCTTCTTGATGTGTGAATAATGCATGTCACCAAAGAAAAAGACGAGCTAAAAATACTGAGTGATGTGAAATGACCCTTGGAATGATCCTATAAATATTTATGTATGTGAATAATTTTACACAAGCTTACTAAGGTGATAAGAGAATGTTCCCAAGAAAAGTTATTGACCTGAATGTTTGTTTGAATGATCAGGCTGTTGCTATGAATATTTTTACCCAGATCTCTTAAAGGAAACTTCTGTGGTGATGTTTTATGTGTCTGTCTATCCACGTGTCTTTTGCCTCCCCCAAACCTTTGAATCCTTTGACATAAACCTGGTACTTACATGGGAGGTCATACAATGAAACTTCTTATACAGTGCATGACTCATAAAATGACAACATTTTAACAAAAAATTACATTCTTTTATGCAAGATGCAAAGCAGAACGTGGAACAAAGCGCCTAAGATGGGAGCTTACAGCTTGGTGCTGCATGGTAGTTGCCTGTGTGTACATCTCCAGATGAAGAGAACTGAGACTGCTCATTTGTGAGTGAAGGAGGGGAAAACCACCTCACATGTCCTGCAAGGAAGAGCATTCAGGTGAGCAATTGTCAGACAATGGCTGATGCTCTGGAATTTCCTCTGACAACAATAACTTGTTTGCTTGCATATTCTCACAGGCATTAAAAGAGAAGTGAGGAGGACCAGGTTCTACAGTAACTTTGATACTCCTGGTGATTTTACTCGGAAGATGTTGAGATAACAATCAAATGTCTGTGGTGCGGTAGTGTTGCGTTCCTACTGAGAGTGACAGCGTGGTTCAGTGTGTGTTGCCATTAGATTACAAAAATAACTTTTGCCATGCCAGACTGCCCCACCCTGCTCCCTTCAAACATGAACACCCTCTGGGGGATGAGCATCCTCTGGGACATAATGCTAGCTCGTAACTCCTGAAGACAACCCGTGCTGGCATCAGGGTCTTGGCTAAATACAGTGGCTGAATGACTGTGCTCATCACTCTCCTGTACGTAGACACGGCATTTGTTTGTTGTCTGAGACCAAGGTGCAGTGAAAGTAGTGCGGTGTTTGTGCTTCACCCCACAGCTGTCTGCATCCCTCACTTTTTATAAATGAAACACATTAGGAAGAAAAAGCTCTCTTTAAAATGACTTCATCCACTGGAGTATCCTCAGACTAGCTCAGGTATAGGCTCAGAAATGGATCATTAAGCGGTCTTATTCTTCAGCCTGTCTCAGAGAGCTATTAACTCCTTTGAAGTTCATAATATAATACCCTAATAATGAATATTACTCTGTGTGGGCTATTTTTATGAGATAATCTGAAGTGAAAGTTCATCTTACTGGGAACATATAATAGAGCCAAGAGAAAGACAGCTCTCACCCTCTCCATTGACAACTGCAGAAAGGATAAAGCAGAGAAGTTTTATCATTCCGAATTTACTGAAAACATGTTGACTGTTTATTTGAAACAAGAGGAAAGGCCAGCCAGCTGGCAGCCTTCTGAAAGCCTGCGTGTCTCCTCTGAGCAGATGGTGCAAGCAGAACCTGAACACAAAGACTTCTTGTTTTGTCATAGGTGCTCAAAAATTTGCTTAAAGGCACAACTGAGGACTGCTCTGTGACCACTGCCAGTGCTTTCAGAGAAACGGTTAGGGTAGGAAGCATTTTGGTATGGGTAAGAGACCATTTAGTACCAAGCATTTCATTTTTCCTGTTGAAATAAACCTGGCATTGATCTCTGTCCCAGCACCAAAGCCAACAAAAAGAACAATATTCCCTCTGGCAGACTTTGCTTTCTCTTTCAACCTCTCCTGCTCCCCTCCACCCTCCCAGAGCCCCCATCTTTGCCATTCCCCACAACCGCTATGCCATGATCTGCCCTCATGTATTCTTGTAACTCAAACTCATCCCATCTCCTTTGAATCAGAACTCTCATTTTACATTTTCTCTATTTCTTCTCTAATGATTATTTATGAATTAACTTATACACATTAGAACTTATATGAAAATAATAAATGTCCTGGGATAGTTACTGTCCTGGTCATAACCCCCGAAAACTGCAGGTAAATTGCTGAAACGTTTTATTGTACAACGTGGAAGCATGAAGTTCTCATGGCTAATTACTGATCTCATTAGCTAATCAGTCTGATGAATGTAAAGACTCTAGTTAAAACTTTGACTTTTCTGAATTGTTGTCAGAAATGCTAAAATTGTTGTTGATAATTGGCCGCTCTCTTTTAAGAGTGGGATTCACTGTCTGCCATTTTTTGCGGTAGGAAAATACCCGTAATCGAGCAGGTCTTATTACTTACAACACACATTATCCCAGCACAGCAGCCTTATATTTAACAGGAAAAACACCAATTTCTCCCAGAACTGAAGCCGCTGCTCTGCCAGTGACACAAAGGCTTGCTCTCTTAAAAACTGGACTAGGTAACGGAGCTCCCCCTAATGTTGTTTCTATTTCATACATCCCCCAGCCTGGCTGGCTGGCGAGGGTGGGTGCTGCGTGGGACTGCACCTCTGGGGAGGGATGCTCAGGGTGATGCACCTGAATAAGGAGCCTCTGTTAAGGTGTTAGCTTGGTCCACTCTTAAGGTTGGGCCATGTATGAATTTAATGATCACTCCTGCTGCTAAGACAGCTAGGAAAAGGTCTTCATAGCCACCCAGGTTGCTAACTCTGGAACAGGAACAAAGTAAAAGCTGTATTCCTAGCTTACCTGTAAGGATTAAAGGCAAATTCCATTCACTGATGTGCCACAGGTCTTTTACCACCTAAGATCCCAGAGCACTGGCTCAGGTAGAATTATTCAGCCGTTCCGTCAGTCACTGAGCACAGCTTCATGTGATGTTTCTTTAATCTGCCTCGAGGATCTCAGGCAGGATGGCTGCTCTTATTATAACCAGAGAGCCCGGTGGCAGATCCTGGGTATTATGTGCTAAAAATAAGCTTTTTTTCCCCCCCTTCATTTTAAACCTGCTTCCACAAGAAGATATGAAAAGGTTGTTGTTTATGGGGAGTGAAATCCACCATCTCACACACACTCAAGCATCTCATCTCTACAGCTCAATGAACAGATTTGAAGCGCAAAATCCTTTTACAGGTAGAGGTTATTTTGTGGAATATCCCTGTTTTCATGCAAAGGTCCAAAAGCAAAAGCCCATAAGTCAGACATGGCACAGATGCATTTAAGAAATTAGTGTGGCTTGGGGGGTGAGTGACATTCTGGGTGAATTTTGAGGCTGGGCTGGGTAAATGATGTGAGTTATGCTGCCTGTTGGCAGAGCTTGATCTGAAATATTGCCACATGGTAAGACATATTGCAGAGACTTTTTAAGAAAAGCCCCAAAGAAATGGCTCAGGGTAGATGCACTATACTCCAGATAAATGTCACTGCTGTGTCACACACAGAGAAGGGATGCCATGGGGCTCAGTTAGTGCAACACTCCTGCCAGGACTAAGCACTCTCAGCTGAAGAAAGAGCACAACAAATTCTGGATGCTAATGTTAGCATTAATGGCTTGAGTAAATATGACAATACTGGAACTACCAAAAGAAGGGGACCAGACAAGGTTTCAAAAGACTTACTTGACTTTGTGTGACTTGAGAGCAAAATCTGAACCAAAGCTGGAGATGAAGGAATCTTGAGTGAAAGAACTGATGTTGCTTACTCCCTTGGATTATCTACCACCATAAAAATGGTAATTAAGCATTTATAGTTCTTTCAGATTAACGTCTAAACTAGTTTTACAAAGTAGAAAAGACTCTCTGGTGAGACTTGTAATAAATATTAGGGCAAAAGTTCCCATTGTGGCCTTAACACCCTCTATGACTGTCTATGTATATGTCTGTAGACGAATACCCGCCCCGACAGGTCTTACCTATCACTCAGAGCAAGTTCTCACAAGGGACTATTCAGCTTCCTGTGTTGTCCCTTGGGGAATCCTCATCTCCTGCAGTACTACTAGGATCCATGAAGTTATTGTAAGGAAACTGCAAGCTTAACATTAGCTGCAACCTTTGTCAGAGGAAAAGCTTTGACAGGACTCTTAGAAAAGGCTACTACAGGCAGCCAGCATCTGATTAAAGAAAAAATCTGGCCAAATGGGAATATTTTTTATGGAGAAGTTTGAACGCTTTGGCCTGAGGAAAGATGCAAAAGGTGTGAACAAATCAAAGGGTAAAATAACTGCTATAAAATCTTGTCTTGCAAACATTGCACCAGGGATCCCAGATATTACTTTTCCTTTGCACTTATGTTTTTCCTCTGTCAGTTCTTCCAATGTGATCTAATGCTGCAAATCCTGAAAGGTCACTGGTTGTGGGTGGATTTATATAGTCCTGTTATTTCAAATAGAAATACACCCCTGAACTTTTTGTGTTTGGCCCTTTGTATGTCTTCAGGAAATGCTAGAAGTGAAATACTAATGGGTAACACAAATCCTGTAACTAACCCCTGATATTTCAGGGAGAAAGAAAACTGCCAGTGAAAAAGAAATGAGCTACTGAGAAGTAAAATCTAGTAAAATAGAGGAATTGACAGTGAAAACAAGGGTACCCTCAGCTCAAAGACACTACGAAGAGAATTAAGGGAAAAATTATTAAGAGCTGATATAAAAGCAACAGACTGTGGTGTGAGGATGATAGAGGAGTAAAGCAAGCTTGTGCTATATGATATCACAATTATTTCAAAGGCTCCTGTATGAATCTATATGAATTAAGAAGCATTCACACTTGTGCTTAGATGATACACAAACTACAGACCTGAGCACTGGGACTTCCTCTGCAATACAGAAGAGTCTGAGTATGAACTTTACTGGGGAATGAGCAGACTAATGGAGAACCAAATGTTTCCCTTCATTAAAGGGAGGTTAGTATGTTAGTATGAGTAATCTGGCACGGCGAGAGACCCTGAGAGACCTGAGGAGGGAGTGTACGAATGGTCAGACGTCTAGAAAATATGACTCAAGAAAGTACAGTTGAAATCCCTGTGGTAGCCCCATCCAGAGAAGGGAAGGCTGAAAGTGGGTATGTGCAAAATCTAAATGGTACCTGCAGAATGAATTGTTCTCCATGTCCACCGTGCTGGCACAAGAAAAACAGGCAGACACTGCAAGGGATAGAGAGCAAGGACATGGGGCAGGGATCAGGCTGCTTGGGAAGGATGTGGAAGCTCAACTACTAAGGAACCATGAGAAATGATTTAATCCTGGAACACTAAGTATGCTTTCAATGTGCATTTGAGTGACAAAAGTGAGAACAGCGGTGCAAGGATTTAGAGAAGTAATGATTTTCAAAACTGACATAGAAGTACAGACATGGAAAAAGATGAACTGAGCACTATAGCCTCAGGGCTAGACAAAATTGATTGGCACTAAAACCAAGGATGAATAAGAAATTCTAGGACATAAATCTCTTTCAGTGCTATAACTCACCAGGATCTAGAGAACTGTGCACTAATTTTAACAGTGTTTGCAATCTGGCATCCTTTGATGTTGAAAGAAAATTTCCTATGAAATAGATCTAGCTAATGGGGCCCTTTTGCCTCTGGGATAAAAAGGAAGGGAGAAGCAGTACAGAAAAGATTAAAAATGATGTGGGGAAAGCTATGAAAGGCACCAGGAAGCCCAGCTAAAGACGAGAATATGCAAATGCAGACCAAATGTAAAATGAGAAGCTGTGGCATGACAGGTGTTGCACAGAGATGAATGGTTCCTGGGAAGATTAAGAGTGGCCGCTGCTTATTAAAAAAAAAAAAAA
>VXAL01006005.1:334534-347303 GCA_013399475.1 Chauna torquata | reverse complement strand
AAAAAAAAAAAAAAAAAAAAAAGCTGCAGAGGGAATGGGGGAATGGCAGGGTGCTGGTGAATTCTAAAGATGTGGGAAATGAAGTTGGTGGAGAAGAAAACTAAAAGATAAAGGAATGAGGGAGAGAAGGAAGAACTGTAAGATTTAAAACCTTTACTACTGTAAGTTATCTTCACAATAAAAAGTGCTATTACCACTGTGCTGCCACCAGAACCAACAGAAAAAAGGAGAAGAAGGGAGACAGCAAAAGTGGAAGAGAGCACCAGGAATTTACAAAAGACTTAAAGGAGAGAGTGTTCAGATGGCAAGAAACGGAGGATGGTGAGAGGTGGTTGACTGGCAAAAGTGAGTGCAGGAAAGGGATCAAAGAGGAAACATCCAAGAGCTGGTTGCAAATGAGAACTGCAGAGAGGGAGGGAGCATCTGTTTAGAGAAGTGTGGCTGAGCTTGAAATGGCTGAACCTATGGGGGAGAATGGGGAAGACAGGAGCAAAGCCAGATGAGAGTTGTGGGCTATGTCTACATACTGTACAGCGGCCCAGGAGGCTGTCTGTCCCGGTGCGGCTTGCACCCATAGTGCTAAATGCTTTCAGACCACTCAACAGGGTGCTGTGTCCAGGAAGCCTGTTGGGAATAGTCCCAGGTCTGCATTAGTGCCCCAGCAGCCATGGACCTGGTGCTGGGCAAGCCCAGCAGCCTCCCAGAGCCCACTCTACCAGTGCAGACTGGGTGCTGCTGCCCAGGTGTGCCCCTGCCCCGCCGGCACAGGCGGCCCCCGCCGGGGCCAAACCTCCAAGGGATGGGGATCTTGGATGGGCTCTACCTTCATCACTGATAGGACACCACCACCTTCCTCATCCTCATTAAACATAAGGTGGCTTGAAGCAAAATATGGCCTGCTAAAATGCTGAGTGTGGTCATGAGTTAAAATCCCGTTCAGGTAAATACAGCATTATCACAATGCAGCCAAAACCAAAGGTAATCATTTCCGCTAACAAGAGGATGCAAAATTGAGTCCAACTCGCATAAATGTAAAATATATGCATAATGCATATTCCTGGAGTAGCAGCAATGAAAACAGGCTTGGTATCATTCCAGTTTGCCAAACATGAAGCCTGTCTTCTGTTTGCAATAGGAATCTATCATGTCTGATGGCCTAGAGCAAAGTGAGAGGTGAACATCTGCAGCACAGTGAAGAGCGGTGGAAAGCACAGCAGAGCTGGCTACACCTTTACGGAGCTCACAACGTGCAGGAAAAAATAAAAGCATCACAAGGCTGAGTCAGAATACGTGCCCTGTAACTAAACTGAGTTAACCCTCACCTCTCAGCAGTGCAATCTTTGTTATATCCAGCAGGAAGTGGTCCTGGGCGTAACAGGAATGCTGGAGGAGCTCTTCCACCTGCCTCGTCCCACGCTCCTTCCCAGCTGTGTGAGCCACCTGCACTCTCCTCTTCTGCTCACAAAGGGTTCCTGTGACATTGCCACAGCTGAGCAACTGGGTCTTTGTGGATTAAAAATGTAGGTGGGATAAGCGGTTTGAGTACAAGAGGAACACAGCTGGGACAGTGTCATAGTGTGCAGAGTGCGTGCCTGTATGCGTATGTACACCCAGGAACACATAGGAGTGCAACAGAAGAAAGGAAACCAGAGAATCGGATTAGTATCAGGGGAGCAGAGCTTTGAAACAGAATATGAACATAAGGGAAGGAAAGGGATTTTTTTTAGTGTTGGATTATTTTTGTAGCATTTGATAGTAATAGAGTTACCTGGTGTGTTTGGTATGTGGCACTTCATTAGTACAAAAGCTTTGTCATTCACAGCAAAGAAAAAGGCAGTAGTAGATACACCTGCAGCACTGGTCTCAGGCACTGAGCCACATCTGTGTCACCCTGTATGATGTTCCCTCCTCCCTTAGCAGTGTCTGGGGCTCAGACAGATCTTGGTGAACCACTGCCAGCAGTATGCAACCTGCGCTGGGGTCAGGGTGGTGCTGCTGGGATACGTGGTCCTAAAGACTGGTCCCTCCTGGCCGAGCTTGGGGGATGCTGAAAGGCAGCCTGGACAGTGGGACCCTGAGAGCCTGCAGAGCGCAGTGTGATGGGTTTTAAGCAGGTGATGGGAATTTTGCCTAACAGGTACATCAACATGACACGCGAAAATTTTTCATTCAGACAGAGGCAGAGAAAGGAAACTCCTGCTGCCTTAAATCACGGAGATGGCAGGACATGAGACAGCTGCAGGCAGCTGATTTTTTATTTTTGTGAGAGTCACCGTCGTTAGCATAAGCTACAGTACTTTGCAGGCTCTGAAGACACACTTCCTCTCTTCCCATTTTTAGTGTTATGGAGCCCCTAAAGCCAGCTTGTCTTCATTCTTCAGTCATCATTTGTTGTGATTGTTTCTATATGGCCTTTGTGGAGATTAAAATGCCAAAAGTTACAGATTTTTTTTTTTTTTTAGAGTCAGGGAGAAAGCTCTTAAAGCTGATTTTAGCTTTAGGGAAAGAATGAATTCACCAAGTTTCGCAGCTGATTTTTACAGAGAAACATTTCTTCACAAACTGAGCACATTTAATTAAAAAAAAAAAACATTAAACTCCCTTAAGTACAATATTTCTGCCTTAAATAAAATTACAGAAATTCAGATGGAATGGCTGGAAGAGGAAAAAATGATCAAGTCTCATATTTGATTCCCCTTACTGCTTCTTGTTGGCTCACTGAGCACATCCACTTTTTCATCAAAATGGTCACTAGAATTTTGTTCTGCTCTGGTTGTTACAGAGCATCACAGACACTGCAGATAGTAGGACAAATCTATCCTCCCTCCTTCTCTCAATGTGTTAAACTGCCATTTTGTAAAATGAACTAACCTTGCAATTTGGTATTAAAATAAACCGCTCCGAGTCATTTTTACAGCAGGAACAAAATATAAGAAATGAATGCTGATACACCCACACAAATACACATACATGCACACACTCCCACACACAGCCATCCAAAGCGAAGACTGAATCCCAGCTTCTGTATAAATTTGATCTGTTGTGCTCGTTTTGGTTGTTGAAATCTGTAGGTTTTGTGGAAAATGCCTCAGAACAGTGTGCAGGGCAGTGATAACACATTTACAGAAGGGCAGTATAAATAGCAGATCTGACTGGATAAGATGGCTGACAAGTTCTGGCTTATCCACCAGAAGATGCCTCTCCTCTTGCTTGTGGAAAAGAACGCATGCTTTACATATCTTTTAACAGAACTCTTCGAGATTTGTGAGGAAAAAAAGCAAAATGTTGTGATATCCCAAGTCTAAGGAGCCCAAGTTTCACTTTCCAAAAGGATTTATAACTAAAACGAATCAGTGGTGCATAGGTTGCTTGCACTTGCTGAAAATACCAGTCCCAAATAACTGATATTGAGAGCACAGCTGAAGGTTATATATCTTCTAGGCACACCAGGGTAAAACTAGAAGACATTACCTTGCAAGTAATCAAAAAAGATATTGGCCCGAATCATCCTCAGCAAAGATGCATGTGAAGGGTGCTTATTTCCACAAATCCTGTCCAGCAGCATGGGATAGATGTGTCTGAGCTGTCTTTGCAGTATTGCCCAGCTGCTGCTTCAGTCCATGTAACATGCACCAAGGGCGAATGGTGCGGGGGACTTAGGACTTACCGTGTCGAGAGCCATGTTACCCATGATTTCCACACTCTTTCAACACATGTTTGCAAGGGACAACATCAGTCCAGTTCAGAACTTGATGGTGTGTCTCTTTTGCCAACATATGCTTAAATACCAACACTGCCAATATCTGTGGGTGGTTTACTATTGGTTGCAGTGTAGACAGATTTCATTCTTTGTATCGACTTGAAAATGAAGACGGAGCTTAGACACAAGTGTTTTGCCATTCCTTTTGCACGTCCTTTTGCTTATGCTTTGCTACAGTCAGAGAGGCTTGGAAGAGGATGCGCTGACATGGCTTTCTCACATTTAGACATTCAGTGCAGCTGAGTCGGCAGAGGGGGTAGTAATCCACACCAGTTTAAGAGTTTTTCATTCTCTTTTTGGAGCAGAGTGGGGACCAAGAAACATACTGATTCTTGTGGGGCTCCTACTTTCTTGGCTACCAGATAACCACTGCTGTAAGCTCCTCCTGCTCAGTGATTCAGTGTGTACACTCACAGCCGAGTCTGCAGAAGACAGTCTGTGAACATCGTGTACACAATGCCTGGATGCATGGGCTTTTATTCATGTCCAGAATTATGACTTGTATTAGGCAGACATCAATCCTCTTTCAGTTGAAAACTGCATATCAGCAAAATATCTTTGAAGCTATAATTTAACATGTAAATCATATACTTTTGTTTTTACTTTATTATTTGAATCATCTTAGAAAAAGAATTGAGACAATCAATGCAAAAATTGAACCACCAACTATAATATTTTTTAGGGAGACAAGCTGCAGAATGAGGTTAGTTGGGTAGAAAACCAGTTATCCTTCTTTCTCACTTTCTGTGAAGCAGCTCTTTTTTTTTTTCTCATGGGAAATCATTACTCTTTCTGGAGAAGGTAAATTGAAAGGTTCCTCTGAAATAGCTTTCCTCTTGAAAATAATGTTTGAATCCTTCCTCTACCTCATCAACATTAGCTTCCAATCTTTTTGGAAGCCAGCGGTTTGTGGAATCAGTGGGGAACAAGCACTTTCTCCTGAGCGTCATCCTTGCTCAGTTGAACCATTGACTCGAGTGTCTCCAATTGTACATACATTTGCAGAGATTTTCTTCTGCTCTTCAACTGACATTCATTTTGATGAGGATTCCAGGGGAATGACGGATTGGCTGAAGAGATTACTTCATCCATAGGGATTTCTTTCTGAGTTCAAAGACCAAAAACTCTTATCCTCACAAGGCCTCTTTATCATCTATATGAAGGATGTAGCTCTCCGCATCATTATTGACTCCAAGTCGTAGCGACCAGTGATCCCCACCAGGAAATGCAAACCGTAGGAAATACAAGCCATAGGCAAAAACAATGGGCATTGCTGGCGTCAGTCTCAGTAGATATCTCAAAGCCTATTCATCCGCTCTGCCCTCATCCAGTGTCTGCCAGAGCATTTCGTGTCACACCTCTCTCTTCAGCACCACGACTCCTGAGGCTGGATCAGCCCTGCAGAGTTCCCACCCCAGCACTGCTGTGGCAGTGGCTGTGTGACATTACTTGTCTGCTGTCTTTGCTTTTATATGTTTTGTACAACCGTTGAAGACTTTCCCTAAGGTCATCCAGCCACGTGCTCTCTAGGCCATTGAAACAGCTTTCATAAAACGAAAAAGATATGTGCTTTGGAGCCTTTTATGTAGACAAGAAGTTGTATTTTTTTATTATTATTATTTTCACTGTACTGCCTTCCAGCATATTACCTGTCTCTTCCAGACTGTAGTTTGGCTGACATATAGCCAACCAGAGCCTCCCTTTTTACAAATGATTAAAAAAAAAAAACCCTCAAAATTATTTAAAAAATGTTCAGAACTGGGAATTTCCTTGGCTCCTCTTTCTCCTTGTTTTTCTGATATCATCAGTGTTTCTCTTTCATTCACTGGTAACAGGAGTCAGAGTATCTACCACATCTCACCTCTGGCTTTACTTCACTGTTGAAGTAAGAGAAAGGGTTACCTGTCTCTTAAAAAAAAACAAGAAGAAAACCAAAAAGCAACATCTTGGAGTTTATTTTGAATACTTTATCAGCATGGAAGCAAGGGCTGCCTCAGACCTCAAGGTCCATGATCAGTAGCTTCTGCTATTTATTGCTTATTTCAAGTGGACAGCCAGAGAAAGATGCATCAAACAGCAGAGCTGTTAAAAGGCTAATACCCACTTAACAACACAGCATAAAGCAACCATTTCCAAACAGAACTTATTTTGAGATTGTGATTTAGCTCCCAATTAATTCAGATGATTCTTCCCTTTGAAGTTTATTTTCATTAGCTGACATCTGCAGATTCTTAGTACAAAATGTAACAGGATGTAGGTTTTTGAAACATTTTAATAGGAATTCTGGATTTTGCCTTCTGCATGTCAGGCGAGTGGGCAAATACTTATCTATATAAACCCATATAATTTCATTGGCTGCAGTAGAGATATGCAAATCTACATCAGATGACAATTTGTTCTATTTTATGTAGCTGAACGCGAATCCAAGATGATTTTAGTTTCGGAAAGTATTTGAAAAAAGTAGTTGGTTGAATAACTGGGAGGAAGAATATTGAATCCAGACATACAGTTAAATCCCAAGCAGTTACCGTGCCATCATATTGTGAGTCACACCGCTGAGAGTTCAGAAAAGCTTACAGTGCTGTAAATCCTAAGCAGAGAGAAAAGAAGGAATAAAACAAGATAGACTTTTATCAGCATTTATCCACTATCCTGGGTTAGGATAGGAGGTTAACATTTTGGCAGAAAAGTGTGCATTCATGATTTATTGCTTGATAAAAGTTTTGCTGAGATATTGGAAATACTATGGATGTTACGCTTGTCATAAGAGAACAAAGAGACCCGCCTTGTCTGTGCTCTTACCCAGTAGGTTATTCTTCCCAGTTAATTCTGGAAGATGTGTATGAAGCTGTTAAAAAGCATTGTATTGACTAGGATGTTCATGGTAATCCACTGGTTCATTGCTAAAGATAAGGTGCTCGTGGGAAACTTAGTTCCTCAATATAATGTGTTCTAGTGAGATTTTATTTTCCCAATACTTATAATTATTTTAAACTTTGCCTTTCAGGTAATTTCTCCTTTATCCCATCTTAGAGCAATTAGCTTTTATTAATTTCTTACCTGCTCTGTCCTGGATCCAAGCAGCTGCCAGTCTGGCGTTGGGCTGCCTTCCCAAAGCTGTGCTTTTGGAGCCCTTGTTGAGAGGAGCCTCCATCTCTCATGTGCCACAGAAATGTGCTGGTCACTGGCTATTAATCTGAAGGTGAGCAATACCACCACCTCCAGCTATACTTCAGGAGTAAGCAGACACCCATTAATCTGTAGCTGACATAAGTGGCCAAGCACAAGAAGTGTTTTTAGCCTCTGAACGGGAGGCTGCAGCCAAATGCCTTGCTCTTGCTGCAGCTAAGACAGATTAACTGGTGAGCGAGCACTTCTCCTCCGCGTTACTGCTCTCCCAGGGACGGCAGAGGCGCCGAACTCAGCTCTGCATTCTGCTGACGGGCTGGGGATTTAGGCTGGCTCTTAGGCATGCACGGTGACTAAAACACCACCATCTCCTTTTGCATACAGTGCTGAGTCTTCATTCTTAGGGGTGCTGCACAGTTACTGGCCTTATATTAGCGCAACATTTATGCTGGAAATGATCTTTGGGGAAGTGGGATTCATTCTGTGGAGGCAGTTCAGGTACTACCGTAGCCGTTTATTCCACTTTCTGCACTCTGCCTTTATTGCCAAAGATCTTTCTGGTTTTACTTTCTTTTAACTTAAAATACAGAAATTCATGGAGACTGGCTCAGGGATCTGACTGTTATTGATGTGTGTTCTGAGCTGTGATTTTTCCTTCAGTAAAGTGCATTACACTGTGTATCCTTGCAACAGGCTATGAAGGCACCAACAGCCCTTAGCGTATGTGAACGTTTCCCAATATTAAAATTAGTTCTGTAAAGCAGAAGCAGAATAGTTTGTGTTTGCAACCTGAACTTCAGCGATCCCTTATCTTTTCCCAAATGTGAACAAGCTTACAAAGTTTTTGAATAGTGTTCATTTAAAATGCAGAGTCTGCATCTGCTTATTAGATACATCTGCATATCAGATGCAAGTTCTCCATAAACAATTAGGAGTCAAAGCCATCAATTTGTTGTCTGACAGACAATTTTCTCATAATCAAGAATAACATTTTCTGTTAGAGATAAGATGTGGTCTTTCAAACATACACTATCACTTTGCATTTCAAGTGTTTGGGAGGAAGATTCTTAAGTTGGAGAAAAACCAACGTATTATATATTTTAAGAAAAAGAGAAGGGGGTTTACAAAGAAGTGGAGCTCATTGAATAAAGATCTTCAAAAGGATTCAGAAAAAAAACCCCACTATTAAGCTACTTTATAGTCACCACCTAAAAATAATTGATTGAAATTATCTAGTGTGGGATTGTCAAGAAAAGTCCATACAAAACAAACTCAATTTTCTTCTTTAACTCGTAACTGGCCTCATGGATAGCAATGAAGCAGTAGATGTGCTATATGTTTGCATCAGTAACATTTATTACATACTTAGCATGAGGTTCTCATAAGTAAGCTAAGGAAATATTGTGTAGGTGGGTCATGAAATGGGTAAGCCATTGCCTCTAAAGCC
The DNA here is from genome assembly GCA_013399475.1 of Chauna torquata. NCBI lineage: Eukaryota > Metazoa > Chordata > Aves > Anseriformes > Anhimidae > Chauna > Chauna torquata. Next base: position 338,967 of record VXAL01006005.1, on the reverse strand, counting down.
ATTCTCAAAACATAAGCATCAGGTGTGTATTATGAAACTGGGAGGATGTTCCAAGTAGGTTCCTGAAGGGATCTGATCTCAGCTACAGTCTGTTTAATGAACAAATTGAATAACAAAAAAAAGAGTCATAAAATTAGCAAATGACTGAGAGAAAGAGCAAGATAGTTAAAAGCATTTTGAAGAACAGGTTTGGAATTAAAGGTAATCTTGAAAAATCAGTGAGATGGCCTAAAATCAGTAAGATAAAATTCAACAAAGACAAGTGCAAAGTACTACCCAGAGGAAGGAGAGATGAAATCCTCAAATAAAAATAGACTAGTATAACTAGGAAGCAAGATGTTTTGAAAGGTTATGAGGATTACAGTGGATTACAAACTCAAATACTGGTGAGCACTCTGGTGAAGGTGAAAAAGCAGGCAGACCTCAATGTGGGGGGTATTAACAGAGAATTTTGTGTAGCCTGCAGAAGATGCATCAGATGCCTTGTCTGGAGCACCTAGAGAAACAGGCTAACAAAATAGAGTCAATAAGAGAACAGCAGGACCAATGACCATTTTAGAAGGAATAGTCTGCTAGGAAATTTTGATTAATTTAGCCCAGGGTAAAGAAAAAAGAATAAGTCAAGGTGGTCATTTGCAGACAGACACTATCTAATGGTGACTGTGTTCTGAGAAGAAGAAAGTAAAGAACAAAAGTAAAGAAGACTTAGACTATATAAGGGAATCCACTCACCCTAGGCTTGGTGCTAAGACCTGGAAGAAGGTAGTTAGGGTGGCTGTGGAGTCTACCTGACCAGAAGTTCTTTGAGAGAAAGGTAGATAAGCTCCTGCCAGAGATGGTCTTGCTGTATGCACCCCTGCCACAGTACAGGAAGGCTGTACTGGGAAACCTCCTTGAGACTCCTTCTAGCTCAATATTTCTAAGAAAATACCCAGGGGGCTTGAACTTCTCCCTACAAGTGAATGTTAGTTGACTGGTAAGCTCTTGCTGCTTCTGTCATCAGCTTCTAAATAACAACCCTTGTACTCTGCATTTTGGCTTTTTTTTTTTTTCCTTGCAATATTTAGGTGGTGGTTTTAATTCACTTGTGAGCGAAAACAAGCGAGCTAATGAAGCCTGGTCTCCAATGGATGTACGTTCCCTATCACTCTTGCCCTCTGGTGCAACAAACCCAGCATCACTCCCAGCCCCCACGTACTGTGCACTGTATATGAAATCCCTGTGGCGCTGCGCCCACCATCAACAGCACCTCCTGCTCCGTCTCGTCATTTTGAGTTCCCCACCTCCAGCCCCCGCTGCTGTTCCCTGTCTATTGTGCAGGGAGGAAGAGCACACGATCCAGCTGTTTCGGGGTATATTGATGTTTATTGGTCAATATGAGTGGCCAGATGAAAGGCCAAACAGAACACGTACCTGCGGAACTCACTCCGCAGCCTTTCCCTCAGTACAAAAGCTAACGTGTGTTTTTATCTTTGTTCCAGCTGTGAGTTTCACAATGTTTGCAGAAACTTGCGGAAACCTTGAGACCTTCACACCTCTGTCAAACTTAGCTGAAATCTACTGGCGGGATCCGAAGTTATTGGCAGACAGACGAGATTCAACAAGCAGACAAAAAATATGACTGCAAGTGCATTCTTTCTTTAGTTAATTCAGCAAAAAGTAAGAGTACTTTTATTAAAAAATAAACCCACAAAACTTCATATTTCATATTTTTGAACACCATAAGCAATGATGTTGATAAACATTTTCTTTCTGTTTTGAGAGAGATACAACATATCATTCTCAAAGTTTCAGCATTTACTTTTAGTCTGTATACTCTGTATATCACCTAATTAGCTTAGGACAGAAATTAATAAATGAGTCTTTAAATAAATTTCACAGCTACAACAGAGTTCCTTTGTTCCAACTGGTTTTAACGATGCAATAATTTCAACACTTCTAGCATTTCTAATAGTTCAGATAAACCAAGATCTTGTGTGTAGGCCATATTTGGAGAAAGTAGGTTACAGTTACTCTAATAAAAACTGCTAACATTTTGCGCTGCTATTTTTTCTGCACTGTAATTAGACTCGGGTTGAGCTCATGCAATATCTGAATGCAGACCTCTAGCCCGATAGGTAATATAATCAACCGAGACCCTTCATGTACTGACATTTTGCTTGCCACAATCGTGATAGTTGCAACAACTGCGACATGCAGGACAGCTGTCAGATGCCTCTTGACTCCCCACGGGCGGATGGCCTGAAGCAGCTCTGCTGGCAGAACTGAGGCAGAAGCACAGCAAACATTATTCAGTCATGGTAATCGTGTATCTCGGGGACTCCCAGCCCGTTTTCACGTTGTACCGGTCACAGCTGAACAGATTTCTAACACTGTCAACACACTACAAATGGCAGGCCAGAGTCATCACTGCATGTTAATACTAAAATAAAAATACAGCGATCAAGGGGTCCTACACCTTTTCCAATCCCTTCCAGCATCATGTAAATAAAGCATTTGGTAGTTTCCTTCATCTAAGAGGATACTGCCTTGCCATACTGCTAGTGCCCTGGGTCAGGGCAACGAGTGGTAGACTTTGAGTCCTGCAGCAGAGTTTTTACAAAGCTGTTAAGTAGAAGCACACTTACACTTGCAATGGCTTAAAATCTGTTTGCGCCTCATTTTGGACTCGGCTGTACACACCAGCTGTTCGGGAGCCGGTCTGAAGGGACTGCAGCAGGAAGCTCTGGAGGATACAGAAAGGCTCTTCGAACCCTCCGTGGTGCAGCGACAGAACGGCCGCCCCGGCACCCCCAGGGAGAAAGTCTCCATCTGACCTCTCGTCCCCTCCCCGTGGCTCGGTGATGCAGACAGCACAAACGCAGAGCAAATGATGGAGCAGGAAAGCCGAAGCCTTCTGACTCCAGCTGTGCCCGAGATGGACAGAAACTCGCAGCAGCTGGAGGTGCGCCCTGACCCATTTGGCTCCTCGCTCCTGGCAAAGCTTTGTGCTGAGAACAAGAGCTTCTTGGGGGGCGACTGTGAAGGAAAGGGGGTGCGGGAGTGGTGGTCCTGCTGGAGAAGGGTGTCTGGGAGGACTGCGAGGAGACCAGAAACAGAAGGAACTTACTGTGCAAGTACATTAACAGGATACTCGATTATTGACAGCCATTTAGCAGGCCTGGTGCAATTCAGGTAGATATCAATGGCCAGGCTCCAGGAGGGGAACCACGCTCCCTTCAGGCACCTGACCTTCAGAGCAGCCTGCGGCAGTAAGGAGAATCAGCACAGGCCCACTGTTAAAAAAAATGCTTGTTTATTTATATTGTCATCGACAACTGATTCCGTGTTAGCTTAGCTAGCTAGTCCTGATGGCCGCTCCTTGCAAAAGCCCCGTTTCTCACTTATCCGCAGCAAACGACGCATCCTCAGGTACTCGCTCAGCGCAGACTTTGAAGCGGACTCCCTGTGCTGTGCTGAACTATAAATACCGGCTTCTGAGCTGCTCGGTGTACGTGGTTTCTAAATAACCTCACAGGCCATTCACTTGAGGGAAAGTTTATTACACGTAAATTATTCTTTAACAGTAAGTATCAACTGCATGCAAGAAAAATACGGACTGCAAAATGAATTTACCCTTAGCTGTATTAGAATGACTATTCTTTTAAGCATAGTTTCAAATAATTCTAAAATAAGAGCATGCTTTAAGGAGCAGATACATCTTGCCAGTGGTTTAAAATTAGATCACATATTCTGCATGACTGAAATCTGCTCCTTATAGGATGTGCATGCAATGTGTGTGTGGGAGAGAGAGAGAGAGAGGAAAGAAAAGAATCTTCTTTTTACTACTCATCTGCACTCTTGAATTCCAAAAGGGAATTTTAGATTGAGCCAGAATGGAATTAATTGTAATTAGGAATTTTGTTGTGGAGCATCTCCTCTAAAATTCACCCTTTGCAAACTGCCTCCTGTCACGAACCCTTAATCCACAAGTAAGATATCGAGCAGGTGAGCAAGTTTGCATCGAAGAAAATGCAAAGTAGAGCACGCGTTTAAACGCTCTGCTGCACCGCATCTGTACCAATGATCATGCCAGCCCGACAACCGACGCCTTATGTGGAAAATCCTAACTGCACCTTCAGCACGCCTGGCTGCTTCCAAAGGCTGACTCTCAGCGGAGCAGGAGGAGAGCTGGGTGACCGACTCCAAGCCAGCGCTCCGCAGGTCAGCACTGAAAACCACCGCATCCAGGACTTCGTTTTGAAGACAGAAGCAGGAATCAGCATCGTGGAGCACAACCCAGCTTGTGCCCGGGCAGTCCCGGGGTACGCGCGGGGCCAGAAGCGCGCGCGCGCGCGGCAGCCCACGCGAGGCGCCCGGGCAGCGCGGCAGCACCTGCAGGAGGCGGGGCCGCGCGCCCATAGCACGAAGCTCCCCGTGCCCCGCCGGGCGCC
>VXAL01006005.1:307482-333750 GCA_013399475.1 Chauna torquata | reverse complement strand
CGCGGTGCGCGGCAGCCCCGCGGCCGCCACAGGTGACTCGGGGCCGGTTTCCGCCCCGCTGCCGCTCGGTCGCCGCTGCGCCTTCGCTGCCCTGCGCCGCGGCTGCCTATGCAAAGCCCGGCTTAAGTGACTCCGCCGTGCCTGCGCGACCGGGAGCGCTGGGGGACATGGCTTTGCTTCGGCTCCTTCTCCTCTTGCTCCTGGCCCAGCGGGGGCTCGGGGCTGCGGCCAGCCAAGGGCAGGCGGCGCACGGCCGGGAGCGGGCACTGAGAGGCAAGCAGCCTATTTACAACCACATCAAGAGCCGGGATCCTCCCGCCGCCCCGCGGAGCCGCTCTACGGAGAGCACCATCTTGGCGCAGCGGCTCGCCGAGGAGGTGCCCCAGGACGTGGCCTCGTTCCTCTACACGGGCGACTCCCGGGAGCTGCGGCGCGCCAACTGCTCCGGCAGGTACGAGCTGGCCAGCCTCGCCGGCAAGTCGCGCTTCGCCTCGCACCCCTCCCTGCACGGGGCCCTGGACACCCTCACCCACGCCACCAACTTCCTCAACATGATCCTCCAGAGCAATAAGTCGCGGGAGCAGAACTTGCAGGAGGACCTGGAGTGGTACCGAGCCTTGATCAGGAGCCTCCTGGAGGGGGACCCCAACATCTCCAGGGCAGCTATCACCTTCAGCGCGGAGCCTTTCTCCTCGACCCCCCAGGTGTTCCTCCAGGCCAGCAGGCACGAGAGCCAGATCCTCCTGCAGGACTTGTCCTCCTCGGCTCACCGCCTGGCTAACGCCTCAGTAGAGACAGAGTGGTTCCACAGCTTGAAGCGCAAGTGGAGGCCACATCTGCACAGGAAGGTCTTAAACACAGGCCCCAAAACTTTGGAGAACAGCTGGAAGAGGCGGGAGAGCTTCACAGCTGATAAGAACCACATCAGGTGGTCCTCGCCTTACCTGGAGTGCGAGAATGGGAATTACAAACCCGGCTGGTTAGTGACTCTCTCAGCGGCTTTCTATGGACTGCGACCAAACCTTCTCCCTGAATTCAGGTAGGAGGAGGGTTCCTCTGCTCGCTTCCTACTCAGAAGGGGGTGAGGTGGGCTTCTTGATCCTGCCCCCTCCACGGGAAGGGCGTGCTATGCCTCTGGAGTGACCTGATCAACCCATTCCAGGCCGGCTGCTCAGTCACACCGCAGTGCAACCTCGGGCCTCCCTGTTGAGCGTCACCTTCATGTGTCTTAGGGAGCTGTTGCTCAGTAGAATTGCTTTTGTCTCAGTCTGTAAAGCAGCACTTTCTTTAACTGCTTGCAGTGAAACAGGTGTGTATGTGGGCTATGTGTCTGGCATGCGTCTGGAGGGGAGAGGATAGCAGGAGTTGTCAGTTGTAGATTATTTCTCTGCAAAAGAAAGGTCTTTACGGAGCTGTTATTTCTTACTCTGCTGCATAACTAAAACTAGCTCAGCCCCAGCTGTGATTTTAACCGGCTGGGAAACAATGTTGTTATACTGGTAAACCGCAGTTTCTGGTCTTCAGGGCACATCCACTGTGGGGTGCTCAAGCCTGGTCGGTGTGTAGGTAGGTAGGTGTTTGCTGCAGATTTCTCGTAGTGCATGTGGTTACCACCTGAACTGGCAGGTGGGAAGCTTTTCTTGGGGCATTATTTGTAGGACCCCCAACCCATTACAAAGCTGTATAGATGATACATGGCATATGTGAAGAATTGCTTGTTTTCTGCTGCTATTCCCTCCAGGAGTTTGCCACTGGGCTGTGACTAGCAGAGAGGAGGATACAGAATGGCCCATTCTTATGCCTTATTTTAACAGCAAAAAAGGATGTGTCTAAGGAATGAGAGCAACCTGTGGGGTATGAGATGTCAGGTTTTTGCACTGGCCCATTTGTAATGGGGATCGTGTAGTTCTGTTGGGGAATGCCTGCTGCCCTGAAGCAGCTTTAATATTTCAGGGAGTAAGAAGAGCACAGAATTTGCTTTGTGCTGTGATTCAGTAGTAGGTGTAGATAGCTAACAACACAGTAGAAATGGAAGAGATTTTGCCACACTTGAGTGGTCAGACAATCACATATGTGAACACTGGTTTTGGCTTACTCTGAAATCCAGTTGGATCAAACAGGTATGAATAAAAAAAAAATCTGTTGAATAATGAGTGGATCATTATTTCTGTATGGAATTACCTTTTGCTCTGAAATTTTCACACTTCTGGGGCTGATAGGCTTAGGGTAGAATGAGCTTATCTGCAGTCTTTGTTGCTGAATTCCTCTCAAGACTGAAAACCAAAAATAGCTGTATTGCAGAGCAGTCCTGGACCCCATCAGGGTCTCCAGAAAAGTTCAGGAAACTTCTCATAGTTTGCTGAAATATCTGGACAAACTTCAGGGTGCAGCTGAAAGCTAGTGTAGGCAGATATGCTCTTGTTGGGCACATAAGTTCATGTTACACGAAGAACCTTTGGGCTGGAGGTGGGGTTGCAGCCACTAACTAGTTATCTGAGAAGTTAGATCTTGGTATGAAACTTTGCTGTCACCTTCAGTTGAAAGAAGAGTAGGTCTCTTAAGCAGCAGAGACCAAAGCTTTGACTTCAGCTCTGTGCCAAGCTGCTGTGATGCCAGGAAACGTCTTGGTAGTGTAGGCTTCTACTGTGGTAGCTCTCATGCACAGAACACACAAGGTCCGCTTTTGAGTAACTGTGGCCAACCAAGGCAACCAGTAGAGGTCCTCCTGGGTGCAGTGCAAAGCACTGCCTGGCTTCTTGATCTTCCCAGCTTCTGTTTACCATGTGGGATGCACCTCAGTTAAAGAAATAATAAATTGTTGTGACTCAGGCACTTTGAAGAGCATCCATTAAGCGCATTTAAGCTTGGAAAAACTCTTTTTGTTTAGGAGACCTTGTAATGGGATACGCTGCAAGTTTGAAGCATTACAGTCGTACTGGTGTGGTATTGAACAGTTAGGACAAAACTAAGTTTTGTCCTCATACCCATAAAAAAAATTGATAAGCGTCTCTAAGAAAATCTCAGTATGTTTTACTGAGACAGCTCATAACTACGTAAGAAAGCAGGTGAAAAAAGTACATATGTACTTATCTTGGCAAAGCTAAATAATGGTTCCAGTGTTTCTAGTTTGAAATATGTTACATGAAAGATGGCCTTCTACTGTGTTTATCGTTTGAGATAAAGTAACCTGCAGCTACACAGAAAATATTAAAACCAAAATACACTTCTTCGAAGACCTGCAGGACATCTTAATATTTGCATAATATTTTTGGTACTTGATAGGCACACAGGCTCAGTGTGAGCTCTGAAGAGAATAAATGGTTTAAAATATAAGCATGTAAAATAAAAATGTAAAATCTAAGGTAGTTATTAGAACACTAGTACTAATTGCTATAAGGTCCCTCTTGAAATGAGCCTTATTTCCCCTCACCATCTGTCTGAGTGACACAATGGAAAACTTTAAATTCCTATTAAGGCCCATATGGTAAAAAGCATCATGTATTAGTCTACATCTTTTGAAAAAGCTATGTTGGTTCTCCCAATGAAATATCCCTGAACCATCTGTTAGGAGCACTTAATGGCTCAGTTTACATGCTTCTTCCATTTAATAGTCTGGTATGGGATCATTGATGGAAGTTTAGTGTGTACCCCTTTAATGTTCTTCTGAAAGTTTATGTACTTTCTTCTTTGCTGATGTTAGGTTTATGGCATGGTACAGTAGAGTAAGAGACATTCATGAGCACATTTTCTCCATGGAAAAGTCTCTTCAGGCTGTAGAAGGAAAAGCCATTGCCCCGACTTCTTGATATATCATCTGTTGCAGTAACAGATGGGTACATTGTGTGATGTAGTAATGGAAAGAGTTTTATGAAGGCAAGACTAATAATTACCACTGGTTTCGTTCGATACGCACTACTACTGCAGTGCTGTTGTCAATGACTTTCTGCAAGTGCCCTCACAAGCAAAGCATTGTCCCTCACATGGCAAAGGGTTGTAGTGCCTTCTGTCAGAGGGTGCAACTGTTACAGGCATGGGGCTCTTGCAGACAGCTTGCTATTAGTCTTTAATTTTGTCCCCCAACACTCTTCCCTTCACACAAGAGAGAAGCCAAACCGTGTGAAGGCCGAGAAGGAGAATATGGTCTTTAAGTTGTCTTGCTAAGGTTAGTGCTATAGGCCAATACTGAGATGAAGTGGAGAAACCAAAGACATATTGATTGTGCTGATAAAAGTACCATAAGCTGTCCAGCCCAGTGGGACCACATCAGCACAGCGCAACACTGGGCTAGTGGTGCTGACTCTGCGCTGCTTCTTAGCAGTGCTTGCTGGTGTCTCGTTGTCTGCTTTCACTGGCCTTTGGTCTGCCCAGAGTGCAGGGAGACAACATTCCTGACTGCTTACAGAATGCAGTGCAAACTCATTTAGAAGTGAGGAGAGGATTCACGAAGACTGTGAGTAATCTGTTGGTGATATTAACCATCCACTTCTCCTTTCTTTCAAAGTCTAAGCTGATGCAGTTTGCAGCTGGAATTCAGCATCTAATGTGTCTAATTGCTCTAGAGCTCTAGTACAGCAGAGGGTAGAGCATGACAGCATTTGTCATCAGTCTGTGACCCTCCTCTGCTGCTTTCTGTTGTGCAATGACACTGAGCCACACTGCAGCACACGGTGATCCAGCTGGTCTCTCTGCAGCCCTACTGTGGAAGTGGAAGGGTGTGAAAAGCTTCATGTTGTGAGTACATTCCGTTTGCTAAAAGTGTTCCCTTGGCCCCCAGAGGGGAAATGAGAGATTTTTGTTGCTTCAGCAGTCTAGTAGGCCAGTGGGGAGGATTACTCCTTGATCTGGAAGGAAAGTGTGCAAGCAGTTGCATACCATATGAGGGTTTTTAAAAAAAAAAAAAAAAGCCCTCCAGGGTCACTGAGTCCAATCTCCTGCTATCGCAAGCCCACTTAATGTAATCAGCTGACTCCATCTTAAAGTAGATAGCTTTCCCTCTTGGCTCTCTACTTCACTGGCGTAATGGTTGGATAGCTTCTTCTGATTTCTGATCTAAATTTATTCAGTTAGTCCTCATCCATTTGTTCCTGCTCCAGAGCTGCCTTCTATTGGAAATAGCTCTCTGCTGACGTTTACTGCCCTGATCTATTTATAGGCAGCAGGTCCTTCTCCACCTTTGTTTACTAGACTAAACAAACCAGCCTTCTCTAGTCTCCTGTCATAAGCTCTCTGTTGCCATGGTCCCTATTCTCAAGTCTTGTTCCAGTGTTTCTTGAATATGTATGGTTAGTCAGATTTGCGTGCAGTGTTTCAGCCTTGTGTGATGACATCAATTATTCCCAAACTCTGATGTATGAGCTGTTGCATTTGCAGTTCAGAATGTTCTCTTGTGTGCTGCTCTCATTTTCTTTAACGTTGTGGTGTAGTATGTCAGCATTTTGGGAAGTGGTCATTGCTCACTTTTTTTGTCTAGGAAGTCTGAATATCTTTAGGATACAGAGATACTTATCCCTCTCCATGTTCCAGCAAGGCCATGTTTCACCAAATCCAGATCGGTATTTGCAATCAATCTCTCAAGGACTACTGGGAGGATGCAATGGCATAATGGCTGTTTTGGCAGAAAGGAACATAATCAGCAAGCTGAGTAAGGCTTTTTGGTTTTGAACAATGCTGTATTCTGGATTGTCTGTGGATACCTTCATTTTGAAGCTCGGCTGAGTCAACTGTTGTCTCTTAATATGTTTTTCTTCCTGACATTTACTCCTTCTCTCTTAATTATTAGAAAGGTATTCCTTGGTGCAAAGACTAATCTTTATTGCACAGTTAAATTCAGCTGTTTCTTCCCTAAAGACAGCGTAATGTGGTGTTTTCCACTGTACTGTTAAAAATAACTGAAACCACTCCAGTGTTACCGCATAATGGGGTGCTTAGTTAAGGAAACATTATTGAAGGCAAACTCTACCATGAAGCTAGAACTACCTATGACAAATAAGTGATTTCTTAGGGAATATACTTCTGCTAAATATTTCACAGGTCTTAAATTGTTTGGTAAAATAACCATAAAAGTAGACTTAAAATCATATTTAACAGAAAAAAGTTACAAGTTCTGACACTGTCTCTTTTAAGTTCTAACTTTAACCACCTTTTTAAAAAAAGTTTCCCCCTAATCTTTTCAATGTAGTCTCAGTACTGAATGAGGAAAACAAAATTAATTTTATCTGTTTAAGGAGGCTTACTAAATTTTGTGACGTCATATGTTAGTTATGCAACCTTGAAAATATTTTAAAATGGTGAGGCTGACATTTTCTTCTATACCACACCCTCACAGGTTTTAAAAATCAAAAGGAATAACATATTTCCTTGAATTAAAAGTTTTGAATTTATATTCCTGAAAAGAGGTGAGAACAAAGAAATGTCTTAGTATGATTTACTGTTTGTTTACAGAAACCCCCAGTATTTTTTAAATGTTCTCTAGACAATCAGTGATGTATGTGCCTCTTTTGTATCAGGTCATGGATGAGAATAAAAAAAAACCTAGGCAATGAAATAAAAGGAACAAGGAATAGGGCATTTTTTTGGAAATATGATTCAGCTTTCTTCACTATTGGAAAAACAGAAGTGGGTCTTTGAAGAAAGAAGCTACATATGACCAGGAGAGGGCTGAAACACATGCTGCATTTGTGACAACAATTATGTAGCACATGGTAAGTTGGAATAAAAGGAACTAGCTTTCAGGTCAAGCTGCTATTTCCAATCCTCTCTTCTCTACCCCATCCTCCTTGGGTAAGGCTTCCAGCACGGCAGGCTACCAAAGGTCTGTTGAAGGGAGTGGGCAAGTGACAGTTCTTACTATCAGAGATTCAGCTCCAGGACTGTTACCTCCTTTCTGTTCACGAACCTGAGCTGAGATTTCTCAATCTTCCCAAAGATAAGAACAAAAGTATTGCTGTGTTAGGTCAGATGAAAGGCTTATCTAGTCCTGTCTCCAAAAGCAGTTTGTGGCAGGCACTTAGGAAGCAATATAAAAACAGTGTTCTTGTATCTTGGTTATATTCCATTTACAAGTAATAAGCAATACAAAAACTTTGTTTTTCAGACTGTGTATCTGAATGGGTGCTGATAGTAAGTAAGGATTAAACTGACCTCCATGATTTTAATTCATTTTTAACCCATTTTTGTCTTCTACAATATAATTTGTACTGGTTTCCATAATATAATTGAGCTATTTGAAGAGAAATGATTCTTCCCTGTTTTTGAATTTGCTGTATGATAAACTTATTTGGAGATCCATGATTCTTGTGTTACCAAAACACTTTGGAAGCATTCTGCATTCAGCTTCTGTGTCAGTCAGATTTAGTTGTGGTGTATATTATGTATTTTTATCACATGCAAAATTTGTCAGGGTTCACCTGTTTCTGGTCATTTGTGAACCTGTTGAACAAAGCAGGAATAACTGTAGTGCCCAGCCTGTTAACATTCTACATGTGAGAGCTCACCTTCTGTCACGCTGATACTCTCCAGAATGGCTGAGAAGTAGGAACTTGCGTGGCTGTAAAGTGTGCAGTGATTAAAAAAAAAGTTCACTTTCTCTAAAGGTACTATCAGCTCTGAGCTCTCTACACATCCTGATTATCTGCTGGCCTTACAGATTTTATTTCAGACTGCCTTTTTCTGAGGTATTTGAAGAGTTTCTGGTTATCAGATTTTATACTTCTAACATGCTGATCCCATAACGTTTCTTGTTTTTTCTTGCCTTCTTGCTCAAGTTTGCGCTCCTCAGTGTTCCTTTTTTGAACACTGACTTCCACTTTCAGTTTTAAAATTCTCTTACTACTTTTAAATCTTCAATGCCAGAAGTGAGGTTGTAGTTAGGCTGAGGCCATCTCTTCTGTGTAGGATCCTTCTCGTTCAAAGCTTTTCTTCCTAACTTCTTCTTCCATTTATTATTTTCTATGCTGTTCATTGAGACCCTTTCTGTCCAACTGTTTTGTTGACCCCATGGGTAGTAATGGGAATATTTCAAAAATGTCTGTTTCTTATGGAACAGCTTAAACTTGGCTCCTAGACCTTTTTTCATAAGGAGAATCCAATGTAATTGGTACCCAGCTATGGCTGACAATTAGGCATTCATAAATGAGGTGGTGCTTTGTCACAGAATTTAGACACTGGCAGTACTACTTAAAAATCCTCAACCAAAAATATCACCAGCCCTCAAAGTATCTAGGAAGTTCTTTAACTAAAATGCAGGGAAGTCCACGTCCTCAGGCAGCACCGCATGCCGTAAAACTGAAGGCTGAATTAAATCCCAAATAATTCTGCAGACTATAGAGGATTCAACTTTAAGTATTCCACCCTTGTAGTACTGTTCCAAATGGCCTACAGGGATTTTCTTTGCAGGTGAATTCTAATTCATGTGCCCACACTGCTATACCTTACTCTTCAGTTAAGTTTATTTTTAGTGAAAGCTGATTCTTCTGTGAAAGTGGGCTGAAAAGCAGCAGTCGTACTATAGCCAAGGAATCAGGTAAGTCTGTCTCTGTCCTATTAGTAAGAAATTAGTGATAACTGAGTGACCAGATCAAAATCATGTTATATGTAGTATCGCAGTAGGCTTGTATGAATCTGGTGGTTACATTACAGTGCAAAGGTAATAAGTTTTAGGGACATTGAAATGATGTAGAATCCTGAATCTTAACTTTTGAAAGTAGCTTTGAACCTGCAGATTAGCAGTAAGGCTTAAGTCACTCGTGAATTTGACAGCAGGATTTTTTGGATGGACAGTTAAGACACTGAAGTAGATTCAGGTGTCAGGTAGTGTGCACCGTTTGAAAATTAATATTCTTGAATGAACCAGTTTCCAAAATGAGAATGCACAGAGAAGGTTTCCACCCTGACAACCTCTGCTATACCAATTACAGTATGCATTTATCTAGACGTGTGTGGATTTGCAGATTTGGGACATCTGTAGAGAATTCATTTTTCTCATGTCATTGTTTTGTGGTAAGGAGGATTTTTGAGGAACAGCTTGTGGGGGTGAATGAATATGGCAGTAAATCTATGAAGGCATTTACATTTGAGGGATGATGTCTGCTTCAGCATGTGATAACCATGCCTGATACCTTAGTTATGGCTGGTGAGAGCCCTGTGGCATTTGTTTGGCTGTTTAAACCCACCACAGTGGTTTTTTTTCCCCTAGTTTTGAATGCAACACATTGTGAAGGGGTTTACATTTTACCGAGACATGCAGGATTCATGCTTACACAGGATTCAGTCTTAATCTGTCATTAGTCAAATGAAATATATATACTTTTGCTGGTGCTTTTGAAAGGCTTCATTATAACTTGGATTTTTTTCACCCAATATTTAATGTTGAAGGAGCTGCTATTTTATATGGTTCTCTTTATTTCTAAGTTTCAGAAGGCTAATCTGATGCTACAGTTAGTAGGCTTACTGCCCCTTGTATGTACAGCTTATTAACAGAAGTGATTACTTTATAAGGATCTCATTCATACATTTGATATCAGATTTGCTTGTAATACAGATACAGCAATAAGTGAACAAACCTAGAAGACAAACTATGAATGCCTGTTTCACTGAGCTATAATGACCTCTGTGCCAAAAGCTTCTGAAGATCTAGAGGACAAAGATACTGTTTATCACCATTTAAATGTTGGCAGGCTGTTCTGTGCAGCTCTGGCTTAAGCTGGATGGGAGAAAGGGAAGATGTTCCTTCTGCTTTTTTTTTTATGATGTGACAGTACAGGCAAAAAATTCTTCTGTAGGTACAGGTTTTACAACATGTTGTTACAATGAAATATTATAACTACTGAAACTATCAAGATAGCTAGTAAGTTGGGAAAATGAGCTTAAATCAATTTCTGGCACAGATTTTGAGGCAAACAGAATGCCAGCAAACAGAGGTACTGGAAATTAAGACAGACATGAAAGCCTCTTAAATCAAACCTCTGACCCGACAGAAAATCCTTGATGATACCATTCTTCAATGATTATCTGTTATGTACAATTCAACTAATTCTTTCTTATCTGTAGTTGTCCAAAATGTTAAACATGAACCCGTAATCTTTAAGTCTTTTTTGTATGAGGACTGTAAAATTGTGACAGAAAACAAATATTTATAGTTGTAAGGAGATTAACAAAGTATACTTACTTGCCAGATGGTCCACAATTACCAGTAATATTGTTATTAACTTACTACTGTGGCTTGGGTTCGACCAGGCAGCACTGTCAGTGTGGATGAACGTGTTATGCTGACAAGCTGAGTCTACTGTCGTACAGTTGACATTTTTCTTGATCACTTTTATTGAGATAGCAGGGCTGCAGTTATTTCCAGTTAGTTCAATAAATGTAACACTTACAGGTGGTTGGTCTGTGTACATACTAGGAGGATGTGTTCTTCCATATGTTTCACTTTCCGAGTGCTGAGTCAAAAATAACTGAAAATGTGGGTGGCTAACCAGGCTGTGCCAGCTACTGTATTAATCACAGATGAATTTCAGAAATATATCATGTACATGTTGGTGTACCCTATGTGTAATAATGGTGGGGTACAAGTCTGAGATAGTTTTTTAAGTGGCAAAGCATCTCAAATGAATGTAGTAATTCTGTACCATCACGATCCTTTTGTAAATGCCACACGTACACTTAAACTTTTTTCTTTTGAAAGCCTTATGTATCATCAAGTAGTTGCAAGACCCTGTTACTACCTCAGCAGAACTGTGGTGTCGCCATGAAACAAGCATATTGCAGAGGTATAGTGAGAAAGGATTAATATGTCCCATGGGGTCAGAAGGTGGAAAGCCTGTGGTATTTTTTAACTGTCAGGAGAGATTTTCAATGTCCTGCTTCTGGACTGCGCCGTTCTTCCTTCCTGTAGATTTTCACCACAAATTCATAATGTTCTGAGAAAGTTAAGCAGTTCTGCTTTTTTCCTTTCTCAGAAGTTCAGGTTGTGCTACAGAAGAACTGCAGACAAGAGGAGAGTAGGTAGAAAGGGTAGAAATGTTTGTAGTGCTATCTTAAGGATTGAACTTTGTGGAAAGGCAGATGTTCTTGTAAGAAGTTTTAACAGGAGAATTCAAATGGAAAATGCATCATTTCAAATGAAAATACTTTGTAGTGTTTCTGGAAAAGGTGTGGTGAAAATATTTTGAAAATAGATCATTGTCAGGCCTATGTGGCTGAACAGTGAGCTCCTGACAAAAACATAAAATGGCAGTGCACAAGAGGTGGGAGCAGGGTCAGGTAACCCTAATGTGGAGACACTGTCTGAGCATGGATGGGATTAGGGAAACCAAAGCCCACCTGGAGTTGAATCTGGCAATAGACATGAAGGGCAACGATAAACACTTCTGTAAGCACACTGGCAACAAAATTAGGGCTAGGGAAAAGGTGGGCCTGCTGCTGAAAGGAGCATGGACCTTGGACGGAGGACATGGAAAAGGCCAGTGACACCACTTAGCAAGCTCTTGCTGCGGTGGGGGACGGTGCTTTGTTACCATTTCTGCTGTCCTAGCAGTGATTAGTTTACCTGTAATTTTCATTTTCTCGTCAGAAGTGTTTGTAGAGGGAAAGGAGTTTCCTTTCCTAACAGTTAAAAACAAAATGTATGCAAGGGAAAAAGCTTTCCATGTAAAGGAAACAAAGACCTACCTCCTTAAGGTGTTTGGAGAGTCTCCCAGGTGAACCTGTTGCAGTCCTAATAAGGATGAATCATCACTTTTTTCCTACCATATAAACTGGTTTCTTTTTGGTTGTCGGTGACAACCTAATGCATGAGAGACCCTTACCAAAGTACCTTGTGTATAACATGAACTGAGAAGGCAAGGAGTTGCTTTAGTCCTGGTCCTGCTTCAGGCAGTTGAGCTCTTTACGCCTGTATGCAGCCACTGTGAAGTTATTAACTTGCAGAGCAGGTCCTGTCTCCAGCGTACACATTAGTAATTATGCTCGGAAAGGTCCAGAAAATAGCAGAAACCTGCCTGCTGGCATCTGCGTGTGATCCATTGAGGAATTAGTTATGTCTACTTACTCTGTGTATTCCATGAACAACTGAGACAGATATCTTCTTACTAGGTTAAGATAAGCTTGTAATCCACCAACATAAACATCGTGCAAAGCACTGGTGTGTGCAGTGTGGCAGCTTTTGCCCTGGGGTCGCTGGTTACCTGGAACATGGAAAAAGCAGTTGCTTGGTGGAAATGTAGTTTCAGCAGTCCCTGAATAGACTGATATTCAAAACAAGTGCAGAAATGCACAAAGCTATAAACTAAAAGTATTTTTGCATATTTCAAAAGCATGGTGTGTGGTATTTCAAGCTGGGTTTGCCAGAACCAGTGCTTAAACATTTCAAGTGATTTCTAAGTGTATCCAGTATCAGATTTAGATTCTAGGCAGGAGATGGAGGGAGGGGGATGAAGAGCATCTGCACTAGCTTACTATTTAGGTACATAGCTTCCTAATACAGTCTTTGTCTGATCACTTAAGTGATGAGTTTTTGTTTCTCTGGTGACTATATAGCATGTCTGAAGATGAATGTCCATGTATTGCTGTTGTGGACACGTGGCACTTGGTCGTACTGGTGCTGCGTAGAGGGGAGCAGTATTGTCCTGTTTTGATCAAGCTCACTCTTACCTTTGTTCTGATTTTGTTCACAAGTGACCCCTCACATATATGGCTCTGTAGCATTATTATTATTACAGTTCTTATATATA
The DNA here is from genome assembly GCA_013399475.1 of Chauna torquata. NCBI lineage: Eukaryota > Metazoa > Chordata > Aves > Anseriformes > Anhimidae > Chauna > Chauna torquata. Next base: position 321,022 of record VXAL01006005.1, on the reverse strand, counting down.
TTGCGTTTTAGCTAAAAGAGTCAACATGCTTTGAAGTGAGCAAGGATGGGCCATGCCCTTGGTCCTTTGAGAGCTCTTGGGAAAATCTTTTAGTGCATCCCAAGGCCTGGGGAAGAGATCTCTGAAAAGTATGACTATGGTGTGTTTAATCTGACTAAGACCTGAAAATGATGAAATGTTTCTACAGTGCCTCTGGAAGATCTAGAGAATGGCAAACGATTAAAAGCATTTTACTATCTACGTGGTACCATTGATGTAGTAGCAACTACAGCTTGTATGCGAAGAGATTTCTTTCTGGAATCTGACATTAGCAAGTTAAGAGCTGAAGCTATACCATTTTCATGTCTTTAGTGGAGGCAAGGATTAATAGCTGGGAGGGTAGTCCACCGTCTGAAAGGTTGCTGGTGTTCGTAGTCATGCAAGTTCGGATTGTGGAAATCAAAACTTTTGTCTGAAGTGGCAGAAACTGTTGACTTAAAAGAAATGGTACCCTAGACTTATGAAATCAGTATAGAGCATTACCAGTTATGCGTGAGTCTGTGTTATGATCTACCAAAACTTGCATATTGATATCTTTGCCAAGTCCAGAGCAGCAGAGCAGTCAGATACTCTCACAAGTTGATGCTATAAAGGTTCTACATCCAAAGTAATTTTGGAGGTTTCAGAGAAAATAAGGAAATTGGCGGAGTTTTTTTTAGGAATGCAGCCTCAAGCTTTTGTTTTCTTCTGGTGATTTCTGAGTTGTTTATAAAATGAAGCATTGGGTTTGAAATTGGGTTGTTAGCTCTTCATTCACAAAAATTTGAGGGAAACTTTTGATGATGAAAACATGAATGTTCTTGGTGTATGACTAAAATAGTTCAGACAGTCCTCAAGGACTTGTGCATGTAGGAAGCATTTCTCTTGGCTTCACAGACATCAGTGGCCTACTTCTGGATTGTGCTGCCCTTCTGTAGCTGCTTGCATCTCCATGAGAGGAATGAAAGTGATGTTATATCAGTGTAGTCTTGGGGCATGCGGCACGGGTGGGTGGAGGAGGGTGTTGGGCAGCAGCTGGGGCTGCAGAGCGGCGGAGGGGCCCCGCTGCAAGGAGGCTTCATGGTGAGGACCAGCTGGGTGGGCTTTCTCCCTGGGCTGTGTGAGTGTGATGGGATTGCCCACCTCATCCCTAAGGTGAGGGAAAATGGGCAAAGTCCTGCAAATTGTCCGTCACAACAAGGATGCGGACGTATCAGGGCAAAAGTAATTTGCAAATGGCTGTAACTTTCTGGAATTGAGGATGGAAATACAAGGAATTTTTAGGGGGAAGAGGGTAGTGCTAGCCATTTTCTTCACCACCACCACAGCTGCACATGCTAAGAGAGCATGAATGGCCCTGATTTTATTCTTTGTTATCGTTTCCTCTTCATGAAGTCATGGGAGGGCTGGGGTGTGTCTGGGGAGAATACAGAAAGACTTTTTGCACAATTGTTTGGCAAGTAGCATTCCCTGGAGCAAAAGGGAGGATGTCACTTGGCATGGCAGTCACGTGTGGTGCTCGGTACTGCCTGGCCCCAACGCTCAGTGTGCCCACTGGGGTCAGATGGTGAGATTGCTGGTATTGAGACAGAAGTGCAGGTTGTTCATTTTATTTATTTTAGTTCTTTGCTGCACTGTACAATGTGAAGGGCATTCAATTATTTTTGTGTAACTTATTCATATGTGCCACCTTATATCTATTGAGTGCGTGAGATTCACAGAGTTCTTGTCGTAATGCATCTCAGTGAGGTCTAACATAAGAATCTCTCTGCAAGCATGGCTTTGGGAGCACACAACTCGTTTCTCAGACATTTCGTCAAATTCTGTATTTAGAAGAAAAATGTAGTTCTGCTTTGCAGGTTATACCATCGTAAAGAAGTTTAACATATTTCTGTAGTCACTGTGTTCAAGGCTGTTTTCTTTTTTTCAGAGGTGTTGTTAAAGTCGACATAAATCTGCAGAAGGTGGATATCGACCAGTGTTCAAGTGAGGGGTGGTTCTCAGGAACGCACAGATGTCATCTCAACAACTCTGAGGTACGTTTGTAAGGAACTGAGCTAAACTTCGATAAAGAGTCTTTCCACTATGAATAATTTTCTTTAGTATAAATGCTATCTATTTTATACGCTTTAAGCATGGTTGATAGACTGAAAAGATCTTTCTGTGCAAGGTGTTATGGTACGCATGAGTTCGAGGAATGCCTGTATTTCAGGAATATTGGCATTAAATAAAGCAGAAACTAAATTATTGTGCAGAAATATAAGCTACAGGGAGAAAGAATATCAGTGAAAGGATTCATGATGTTCTCGTGACTCAAGCAGAAACCATTATTTTACATTCAAAATTAAAATTAATGTGACTATCACTTTTGACTGAACAGCCTTGTAAAATACAATAAAAGTGGCTGAAATGGTGGTAGTATTTATTCAGAGAAGCTTGATACTCTGGAAGAATGATACAGAATAACAGAATTAGATGCTGTAATTCTTTTTTGATAGAAATGCCAACATTTTGACAGAGCTGACTAAATGTTTCTGTTCAACTCCTTCCTGCTTCCCCTTTCTTCTAAAGGCCTGTGTCTGGCTCCGTCTGTCAGTGTATCATAGATCATTCAGACTGGCAAATCATTTGTGTTCAATGAAACTTTAAGACAAAATACATTCAGTGATTTTTTTATTACATATAATGTTGTTTTCAAAGGTGCTCATTTGTTATCTGTGAGAGAAGGCTCCTCATGTACTTTTGTACTTTCAGAAAGCACAATTAAAACAGGAGAAATTGAAAGCTGCCTACCAGAAGTTAGGAGGTGTTTACCTAATTAGTCATAAAATACCGATTTATCAAAACTAAATCTAAATTTAGAAAAAGAGTTGGTTTTGAGGAGTTCATCTGTTAACATTTTTTGAGCAAGAAAAACTCAATTATTGTAAACATCCTTTTTGGTATTTTTCACTTGAACTCTTTTTCTTAAAATATATATGAAATGAGAAATCAAGTAGTCTTTTATAAATAGACTAAATTTAAATGAAATATTTCTGCAAATGGAAAATTTTTTTTTGCTTTGTCAGTTTTTGACTTCCGAATTCAAGGGAAGACTTTTCAATATCTCATGTTTCCTCTTAAAAGAAAATATGGTTTCCCATGAGATCTGGTAAACCTTGCTTTTTGATGTATACTAGTTGTCCTGAAAGCGATTATATATTTTGACAATGTTCCTCCTTTTCCTAATGTCTTGTGAGTAGAAATATCAGCAGAGGGGTGGGGTGGTAAGTTGCATTTCTTCCTGCAGCTAAGAAAATGGGGGGGGAAAAAAAATCTCATGAGAAGACCAAGAAAAACAGATGCAGAAGTAAAAGGGAGATGAAGAATGATCAGTGGCGAGCTTTAATGCACCTTTGGACTGGTTCAGAGCCCACTGTTTGCTGTAATGGGTTCCAAATCATGCTCTGTATTCTTAACAATAAACAAAACAGAATCTGAGTAAAATCATACTGGAGGTAATTCCAAAATTATACTTCCCTTCCAAATCTAAGTCCTTAAGAGTGTGTCCTGGAAAGAAGAATGCAAAAAGCTATTCCTTCTGAAATAATTTGTTGGAGAAGGGGGGAAAATACGCTTCCTCTCCACCCCTTTCTTAAATGGTTTTCTTTCATGAATGATATTCAGTAAAATCTACCTTCCATTTTATTATAGCACATGAGACAAGTGGAATGTAATTTAGGAAACTGAATGCAAATGAAATTGTGTGAAAGACAACCTTCAGGGTTACAGGAGGTTTTCTATGATGTGCAAAAAAAATAATTGCACAGTTGTTAGTGTCTTGGTGGGCAAGCTAGAAAATATTGCTTCTGTGATTTGGTCTTTAGTGTGTGAGAAGCTGAGGTGAAACTGATGTGAGTGGCATGGGCCACTGAGGCAGAAATGTCTCCACCAGCTTTGAGCCAGGGCTGGGTTCTCTGCATTCTGAGCTTCACTCGCCTGCTGAGAGCATGGTTGATGTTTCTTACCTGCTGAGGGAGAGATTAACATTTCTTTTAGCTAATATGTGAAACGTACATTACAGATCAGTTTGTCATGCTGGGATTTTGGGCTGGTGTTGCAAAGGATGTTTTTTTCATACTGGAAAGATGCATGGTTTTGTTTTAGTAACCTTATTGCAGTGCTGTAGTCCATAAATGAGTTCCTATGATGTAAAAAGGAAACAAAACATGCATTTGAGGGCAGAAGTTCTGCTTCTGCTCTACTTCTACGTTATAAAGATGAATGTTCTTGGCTGCTCCAGCAGGCTCCACCAATTTTACTACCTGGATCTTCATTAACACCACTTATGCACCTAGTGACATCTGGACGTAGATGCTTAAATGTAGGTGTGTTAATCTCAAACTTGAATCCCCCCTTATCTACCAAAGCACAGATATGCAGCGTTACTCACGGGAAGAGGAGTTCTTTAACAAGTGGTGCTGTGTATGTGAGATGGGCAAATATTCACAGCTTAAGGTGTTAACAACATGGGTGAGGAAATGAATGCCACTGCATGAATGGTTTTTCAACTTGTACGTAGAGCAGAAACCTCTCATCTGTCCTTGACATTTGTTAGTGTTAAATCAACAAGAGTCTCATGGCTAAAAGAAGGTAATACCAACCTCCCCCAAATCTAAATGCAGCAGGGAGTACTTTTCCTTATTGTGTCTGAAGAGAATGAGATTCCTTGCCTAATAACAGTGATGCTGGGGATGGGGAGTTGCTAGGAATAATCTATGGAGAATCTTCTTTTCCTCTGTGGTCACCACTTTAGAAGAGGACTTCTGTTCTTTCTACACAAACAGATCCCATATGCTGCTTTTCACACTTCATTTAATTAGAATCTACGTTGTGGAATAAGGGTAAATTGCATAGCTGTGCAGTAACGCTTTCCACACAACTTGTCTTATAAATGCTAATGAGACAATGTTCCCCATCCTTTATTTTATCTTAGAGGAAGATATAGAAATACCTGCTGATGCTGAAATGCTTTGTCCCAGATTACAGTCAGTCTCAAGCAGGGTAAGGAAGGGAGCACAGATTTAAGTTTGTTAGACCCTTCTTCCTCTTCCTAGCTTGGTTGAATGACTTGAGCATTCAGAGCTGCATTGACTTTCCACAGACCCTTTGGTAGGCCTTTCCCTTAGTGAAGTTCCCATTTGTCTCTGAAAGTCTCTTTACTGCGCTGCCTGTACTTACTAGGCCAGGTACCAATGCTGTCTAAGGCATAAAGCTCAGTATTTCAGAGGTACAAATCTGTTCTTCCTCGTCTAACACTACAAAAATATAGCAAGCGACAGACAAGGGAAAGGGGGTGACTTAGGGAATGGAGTAAAGGAGAAAACTTACAGGTTACTAAAAGGCTTCTTTATTTTGCCATATATTTCAGTTAGTTTTGTAGTGGCTAAAATCTACGAGAAGCTTCAGATAAATTTTCCTACTCTCTGTGCTATCCTGAAGTGTTTTTCTTCTAAACAAAAGTGAGTTGAGAGATGGGGAGGTGCATTACAATGAACGTAAATATATTGGGCGTTGAATAAACCAGTGGTCTTTATGTGCTGAGGCTAGAATGAAAACAAACAAATGGATGGGTCCAAACATCTACCAGAAAACAAAGATGTTATTGCTGAGAATGCTGTATTGCCTTCGTGTGATCTGGCACAGAATAATTGGAAAATGATGCTAATTTGTGTGACGTTGAGATTGGCTTTGAGAGGTTTGAAATGTAACCTGATTGTGTGATGGAATAAATGTAGTGCTAATCCTTGCTTGAAAGAAAAATATGTGGTTGGGGAGTTGAAGAATATTACTACTCAGATGCAGAAAATGCTTAGACATCCTACTCTTCCTTTAACTGCTGTCTATACTTAGGTGTAGGTGTTCCTCAGAACCTGGAAGGTTGACTGTTAAATATCTTGCTTTATGTATGGAGTGCTCAAATTGAATTCTAAAAGCAAGCTCTGGGAACAGAGGCTGAAACTTTAGATTTCCCTACTTTTAAATTGGCTACCTAGATCCCTAGTATACAGTCATATTTTTTCCTGATTTGTTCTCTTTTTGTGCCGATCCTTAATTTCATAGCAGCCTAGATGAACTGGGAGAACAACAGTCCCTTCCTTCAACCTCAGCATGACTGGAAACTGTCCAATCTGATTAGACAGGTGGTAAGTTGAGGCTTTGCATGATGAAGCCAAACACTAGAAGTGACAAAGTCCACTTTGGTTGCTTTTTTTAAACTGTATCGGCCAAAAAAGGAAGGAGGCTATGGCCAGGTGCTCTGTTCTTGGCCTGGGTTAGGAAAGGACAACCCATGGTGAAGCACAAAGGAAAGGACAACCCATGGTGAAGCACAAAGCTGCGTTCTCCTTTCTGCCCTCTGCCTTGACACCCAAACAGGGAATGGCTTCCCTGAATAAATACGTGGGTAATTTGGATTCTGTGGGGCTGCAGTGGATGAAGTGGGTAATATATGCAGGACTGGAAATGATCAAAATGAGTTAGGTAGAGAACAAAATGTTGCAAATAATTCTGAAATGAACAGGTAAAAAAAGATAGTTTCCTAATAACAAATAGAAAGTGATTTCGTTGTACAGGCAAGGCTGGTTATGGGGGTGAAAGCATGCATTTTTAGTTTGAAACACTTCAAGATTTTTCTTTTAATATATTAGGTTCTTTCCCCGTACATGCTGGCAGCAACTGCTGGCACTTCTAGTAATGACATTAGAGTCCTTGTTGAGACACCGACAATAAAATCAAGGCAGAGGAGTGTCTGAAGAAATCAACCGGCATAGCACGTTGAGCTCGGCCGAATGCTCTCAGCCAGCAGCATCGGTCTGAAAACTGCAGTGGCTTCCACACTGTTCCCCCATCCTTAATGAGACTGCCAACAGCTTGCACTGTGAGGCAGGCTCAGCTGACATCCCTTTGGGTTTCAACAGTATTCCACAAATGACAGCATGCAAAAATATCTAGAGGAAATGAGAGGCAGAGTAAACAAAAAAGCTTCATTGCTGTCTGTATATAGTGTATCTGTTTGTAGGAAGATGCATAGGCCTACTGTGTGTGTGTGTGTTCTGCACAGACACAACCAATTGAGAAAGGAAACACGAGAGCAGTACGGTCATTTTTTCCCCTGTTTAGCAGGCCAAAACATTGGGGACCATTACATTTTATTGTAGTGTATGTAGTGTTTGTCCAGGCAATGGACAAAAAAGGGTGGGGAAGGTTGGGGAGGGGTGTGTGTGATTTAAAAATAGAAGTGTAATGAGGACTGTTCCCCCCCACAGTGAGCTGGGAGAAAGGAAAAACAGTGCTTTCTAGGTTTTCCAAACAGATGCTTTCTGGTGCCCTTGTCAAACTGGGAAAAGGCTATTTAATGCACATACTCCTTGGGAGGGGGAAGCATGACAAGAGGTTAGCATCTGAAGTCATAACCCAGTGGGTCATATCCAGTATCATTGTTTTTGCTTACCGCTTGCATGTATTTTCTGTCCCATCCATTAGGAAAAATGCAGTCAGAATGAGAAGAATTTGAAAAGCAAGCTGTATGTTGGTGATACAATCTTGCAGTGGACAGGGTTTACAGGATATAGTTAACTTTTAATTTGGAAGTAATTATGCTTGGAGCAATGGATTGCATTCAAGATACAGTAAGAGAAACACCCAAACCAGAGTAGAGAGCATACATGAGGTTATATTTCCCCTTAGAAGAAAACAAGATCTTTGGTGGTGGAATATATTTACTAAATACTACATCAAATCCTGGGCTAAAGGGGAGATCTAAGATAAGAAGGGGAGCAGCTCCTAGTACACAGATGAAAAAAAAATAGCCAGCACTTCTTGCTTTCAGAAGCAGAAAGGTGTCAGAAGCAGAAGCATCAGTCTGTCAGACTGATGGCTGTTCATACAACTCAGTGTATTTGAAGAGCATGCAGTAGACAGAGAATATAAGATGCTATTTTAAAAATAACTTTGCATCATGTGCATTCGTGGGAAAAGTTCCTTCACGAGAGTATACCACGTGTAATCTGGTATTCCTCCAGCCACAATTACATTAAGTGAGGTAGAGATTTGTCAGAACTTTCAGTGATAAACAAGGTGTTATGAAAACCGACTTTCAGTGTAAAGAGCAGCCAGGTTGCTTAGCTACAGCTATCTTTACCTTTTCAAAAAAAAATCTTAAATAACTCTGTTTTGCTGGAATTAATCTTGGTTTTCAGTGTTTTCCTCTAAAGAGGAAAACCTTTGTAACAACCTTTCATCTTAGTTAGCAGTGTTAACTTGAGCATTTAAATTCATCTAAGTCAGTTCTATTTGCTGTTGGTTTTCCTTTCCCCAGATTAAAAAGTGAAAAACTGTAGGTGACTGGCTGATGGTGTCTGACAAAATAGCATGGATGTATCTATCTTCTGTTGCAGTTGATAGGTGATCATTGCATGGCATCAGTTACTGGTAGTTCTTTCAGATCTATTGCTATAGCTTTCAGATCTTTCTCTGCTGGACATAACATCATTATATTGGGCGATGCTGGTTAGCTGAGCTGGTGATCCAACCCTTGCAGGATAAGGTACATGGTTTTTAAAAGTAAAGTGAAAAGAAGTTACCCTTGTTTGATCTGCAGAACCTTGACATGCACTCACAGAGGTCTGGGCCATGTATGCTTATTTCATTTCATGTGAATATTGGAATTGAATGATCCTCACACCTTCATTCTAGGGAAGGAGCAGTAGCTAGCAGTTAGGGTCCCTAAGTCTTTGTTTTCAGACCCTTGTTTTCTTACTGCTCTTTGTGTGAATTTTTCCTCCTTAAAGTGAAATGACTGAATTTTGCAGGGAAAAGGCAAACAAAAGCGCTATGGGAAGGGGCAGTTGTGTGACATTAGGTGGCTCAAGGGATTGGGGATAGGAGTGTTGTCTACGCCTCCTTCTAAATTACAGATTTTAGCTGTTTTTGCAGATGTGCTTTGAAGAGAGAATGTGAACCAGTGTGGAAAAGCCTGTGTAAAAGCTGTGGATGGTGGGGGAGTAAGCTTCCCCCTTGTGTTTGGGAAGGAAAGAAGTAATGGCACAGATATCTAGTTAGCTGGTGGGATATGGGCAAAACATGCCTGGTAGGAGCAAAGGGGAAGTCACAGAGGGAGGATGGGCACAGGAAATAGTTCTTCCTTGGACAGACTGAGAAAGTAACTTTCTGTGGCTGGGGCAAGAAACTGAAGGTCAAGGTCTGTCCATAGCTGCAGGAAACCTTACAGCAAGGAGCCTGGGGACTGTAGTGAGGCTGGACTGTTCTCCTCTGGGAAACTGGCTGCGAGTTGCCTTTCCCACCCAATGAAGTGACAGTAGCTTTGTCAAATCTAGCATAAATGGAGCAGAATTTCATTCAGGTGTTTAATTTGTTACCAGTACATTCAGAGGACTGTGCAGTATCTGAAAAATGTCTCTAAACATCAAGCATATGGTATTTCGATATCAGTGTCTGGTCCTTCCTATGTGAGATTTGATATGCATATCTTGGAAGACATGCAGGTACTCCCATATCTTGTGAGATAATATAAAGACTATTACCCCAATCTTACAGCTGGGACACGGGTAAAATATTCTCTTAACTGATAGACATCCTGACTCAAATTGATGTGATTTCCAGGTGTGCAAATTACTCTGTCCAGTTTGGTTTCTGCAGAAAGGTATGCTGAGTGTGGGAGCTGGAAGGGAGTCATGATGTTCTCCAGCCAGGACCCAGTCTGGGTTGTCTTCAGAGTGGGATTCTGGGGTGTGTGACAGCATGCATCTACCCCACACTTTAGATACTTCCAGGATGAGTAAGCATCATGATGTGTTTTTTGTAAACCTGTGGCTGAACAGGTTCATGATTTTCTTAGTGATCTCTATTTCTGATAGCATTCTGGTCAAAAATGAACAAACCACCCAGTCGACTCTTAGTCAAATACTCTACTGCTGCGCTTCTTGTCATTGCAAAGGATGCCAGCTTCATGTGAACCATGCAGACTGTTCCTGAATTGGATACTTAGCTATTTGCTTATTCAGGCAGTGTATTGCAGAAGGGTTTTTTGTTTGTGAAAATACAAAAATTCTGCTTGTGCAAGTATCCTGCAATGAATTATTTTTATTGAAAAAGCATGGGCTTGGGAGAGTTTATAATACTCTGGCTAAACCAATGGAAAAAGATCGTCTGCCTTATCTTAACATTTTTATTAAATGTAGCAACTGTTTCTCCTGCTTTTTTAAACTTCATGATACCTGCACAAGAGACAAGTTTAATTTAGCCTTGAGCAGAAAGTTCATTCCTTTTTCTATAACATTAAAATTAGATTGAAAACATATTAAAGATCCCAAGATGAAAAACTAAAAAGAATAGCTGCTGAATCTTCATATTCAAAGCAATGTACTGAGCCATAGCAATAGCTTTAATGGAAACTCATTTAGTTTTATTTTTGGAGCACAGTTTTATAGCAGTGGATATTCAAATACTGTCACTTGTGTTGGTGACTTCTGGTAGAAGGTGAATGGCTTTTTTTTCTCAGTGTCTTTTTGCAAATGAACTGGTTTTTGTTTGCCTATGTTTTTGTTTAGATACCAGTAATTCATATGATTTGTTCTTGTTTGCATATTCCAGTACTGCAAACCGATGGCTATCAGGTCCATCCATTCACTGAGCAGGGGATAATCTCCTAGAAATTTTGCACAGTCTTTGCTTACCTACTTAATATCTTTTTTTTGTGCCTCTTCATTGCTTTGTCACCCTATCTTGTTTCAGATCATGAATATATTAAGCACTGACCCTAACATGCGAATGCAGAGCATTTGACTTTTAATCTTTATCTTTTTGAATATTTCTTTTCTTTTTTGTTCTGGCTAGTTTATAATCTATTACTGAGCTTCATCTTATTACTGCCTTTCTCATTCATCTCCTGTAAGGGTTCTTACTCTTCTTTCTTCAGTGAGTAAGTAGTTAAAAAAAAAAAAACCACTACTTACCAACATCTTATGCGCATAGACTGTTGAAGATAAATAAAATATTTACTGTCTTTGATTCTTTCTTTACTCAGAAGAGATGGTAAGGAAAAGTAGATATTACTGTAGAGACAAATGAGGCAATCTTTTATTTGCAATACTGCACTGTTTTCTGCTCATAGCAGAATTAGAGTTCCTCTGCAGTTAAACTTAGTCCCTAGATTCACCACAACTATTGCTCACAGGGGAATCGATTTCTATTTACTTGCATAAAATAGCTAGTAGGGCTTGTATGGAGTTCTGCTGTCAGAGTACAGCAGTTGCTTTCCTCTGCCCCCCCGCCCCCATTCATCTAATCATTTTTAACCATATTTGGAAGATGTAAAAACTATCTGGGGAAAAAAGTAATATTCATGGAGTGGTATAACTCTGCATTCTAATTTAGGTGAAGTGAGTCCTGTAACTTTCATCCAAAACAATTATGGTCTTCCTCCTACATTTGACAATAAAGCTAAATAGGTCGGCTTAATCTAAGAAGCAAACTGAGCTTTCTCTGTAGCTGATAAATTAGTGGCAACCCTCAAATACTTTTTGCGTGTATTTATATATATATTCATTTACATCTATGTGCATATATATGCACATCATACACATGTGCATGCATGCCTATGTATATGCATATAGGGAATGTGAATGATGGTTGTTTGCACGTAGGTGTTCTGCTAGAACTGTTCTGTGATGAGATGTTAGAGAGTTGGGAGATGTTGCTCCTTGTCTAGCACCTAGTCCCATGCACCAGGACAGGCTGTTGGGGCTAAATGGCTGGAAAGCAGCTCTGCAGAAAAAGCCTGAGAGGTCCTGGTGGACACCAAATTGACCATGAGCCAGCAATGTGTGCTTGTCGCAAAGAAAGTCAACAGCGTCCTGGCCTGCATTAGGAGGAGTGTTGTCAGCAGGTAGAGGGAGGTGATCCTTCACCTCTACTCAGCACTGGTGAGGCCACACCCGGAGTGCTGGGTCCAGTTCTGGGCTCCCCAGTAGAAGAGAGATGTGGTCATGTGGGAGGGAGTCCAATAAGGGGCCACAGAGATGACTGAGGGCTTGGAGCGTGTGTTGTGTGAGGAAAGACAGTGAGGGCATCTCATCTATGTGTGTAAATATCCGATAGAAGGGTGTAAAGGAGATGGAGCCAGACTCTTCTCGTTAGTATTCAGTGACAGTACAAGAGGCAACAGGCACAAATTGAAATGAAGAAATTTTTTTTTATACCATGAGAAAGGCCTGTTGTAATGGAAAACCTCTTGGTGATGACGTGTAAGTCTAGAAACCTGTCTACCAATCAAAGCCCCACCAAAAGACATCCTGTTTTCCTTTTGAGAGGTTCAGAAACCTTTAATACCATTTGGCCAGTTCCATCAGAAATAATATCTATATAATGTTGAATAGTCGTGTATTTTAGCATAGACAAAGCAGCTCTCTTCCAAGAAAGGAAGTCAGAAGTGCTCCAGAACTTGTAAACTTTTACAAGACATAAAACATTTATATTTCTAAATGTACAAGACAGTACAAACTGGTTTTAAGCATGTGATAAATTAAGTGACCCTGATGTTTATAATTTCCCCCCAAATTGGAACTGTTTATGTCATATAAAACAAAAATTAGTTTCCAACACAGCTTGATTGGTATAAGTCTGTATTTTGAGAAATTGTATGTGTTTCTGCCTGAAATAAGTGACTATTTGCATCGAAGCTGGTGTTCCAGTACTGGCTAAGAGTGGCAGTTGTAAGCCAGGACCCTATTGTATGTGACATTGTACAAACAGAGCAAACATTTGCCCTGTAGAGCTTAAACTCCTGATTCCATATTGTTCTAGAGCTCTTCAAAGTGAATACTCTTGGAGGACTTTCTTTTTCCTGGTACTAGAGTGAAGTTTAATTTTGAAGTTTGAGTTTTCTTGCAGGATAGGACTCCATAATGATGTTTGCTTTCTAAGGGACTGCTTTATTGCTACAGTCAGTGTAATTATGAAAAGCTATTTTTATGAAATATTACTTAGCCACTTAGAGAAGAATTATTTTTACAGGTTTAATGCATTTTTCAGTTGTTTCCTTTTCCATAGGAGATTGTTGCCTGTAATTATGTATCTGTGGATTATTCTGGCTGCTTTCTAACATCATGCAAAAATGCATTGTAACAGTCACTTTTGTTAGAAGGGTAACCTAAAAATATTTTCTTCATTAACTACAGGATTAGAAGGAGTCTCATTTTGCATCTTTGTCATGGTATTGCACTGCTCCAAATTTTAGAGTACTTTCCCTATTTTTGTGTATGTGGGGGTGTTACCCAGCTGGGCAGCTGAACTCTACCACAACCCCTCTCTCACTCCCCCTCTCACAGGGAGGGGGGCAGAAAATACAATGGACAAGGGCTCGAGGGTTGAGATGAGGACAAGAAGGTTGCTCACCAATTACTGTCCTGGGCAAAACAGACTCAACATAGGGAGATTAATATAATTTATTACTATCACTAGC
>VXAL01006005.1:213175-305835 GCA_013399475.1 Chauna torquata | reverse complement strand
GGGCAGCTTCTGGAATCTTCTCACAGAAGCCACCCCTGTGGCTCCCCTGCTACCAAACCTTTGCCACCTAAACCCAATACAATGTATCTTTATCACACTGTGGTGACGAAAATGCTGGATTGCCTGGAATAGATGATGCACTGACTTTGAAATCAACTTCTCACTAAATTTTCCATAGCTTCTGAGCTAATTCTGTTTAAAAGTGTATGTATGTGTATTTGAATATAAAATGTTACACAAGAAATGAATGCCATGTCTCATGGATGTATGAAATAAAAGTTAGTATGTGAAGCACTGTGTGTGTCAATGGGATGTTGTGACTGCAGAAGGCTCCCCTTAAGCTACAGCTACAAGCCTCAACTTCCCAATGAAGGAGGAGTGATGAAAGAAGAGGGCTTGAAAAGAAGAAATCCTATACAACAGCTGAATAGATACCTTAGTAAAAGTTGCAGGACATGAATAATACTGTTAATGTTAACTGTTATTTACAATGAAATAGTGTCTTACTTTTCCATTGCAAACATCTGAGGAGAACATCTCTTTGGAATGGAGTAAGAGCATAGACCTTTGGTTTCCTCAGAAGGTATCAACTGTTGCGAAGAACAGTCCTTTGGGTTCTTTTCCTATTATTTCTTGCTTTAAGCCTCAATTTTGGTGTTGCAAGTGTATGTTTATATTTATTCAGATTCTTCATAGCTCTATGATTTGTAATAATTGCTTCACATTCGGGATGAGTATTTCAGTCTGCAGCATGTAGACAGTTTTCATTAATATGATTTTAGTTCTCGTTTAATCCTGAAGAACAGGGGCAGTAATCTGTGATCTTTGTAAAGATCAGCGGAGCTGTTGACCCGTTGCGCTGGGCCTCAGAGCCTTGCGGTGCCTTGTTCTATGATAGTGCTCAGCTTTTTGGAGTATCTTGCTAGTGAGGCATTTTAGATCTCAGAGGGAGAATGAAAGCAAATGGGATATGTTCTTCTCTCTTGGAACAGCGGTTAATCAGCTCACCATTTAGTGTTTCATCCTCCCTTTCACCTTTTCAGGTACTATTGATCTTCTTGCTCCATTTAACCATCAGTGCAGGAAACTTACTCTCAGTCAGTATAGCTCAGTTGATGTGGTCCAAATAGTGCAGGTCAGATCAGTTTCTGGCAGATAGTCTAAACTTTTTGTTCACCTTTGTGCATTTTAAAACAAGTCTTTTGTTTCTGCTTCCTCTTTTGGAAAGGAGAAACCTTTTATTTTCTGAAATAAAATAATCACTGTCTGCATTTCCTCATGTTTTTGGAATGACTAGAGGCATTGCATCTTCATTTAAGATGCTTTGCATTGATAGCCACTGTGACACTGACACTTTTTTTTTTTTAAATATTTTTTCATTGGATATTTGAGTGGAGGTGACATCATGTTTCTTGAGGCTGTTTGGTTATCTTGGATGTTACCAATAACAATTTTTGCCTTTTGTCCCAGTTATAAGACTGCTTCAGTCAGACCTTTATTCCTCTCTGCCTGTAAGTTCCACAACATGCTTCACCTTTTGGAAAAAAAAATAAAAAATAAAAAAATCTTCCGAACAGTTCTATAAATTTGTGCTTGAGTCTGCAGTCTTAGTTTAAATGGGAGTTGCTACTTAGCCTAGTGTTTTAGATTACATTCCTGGTTTTGGAGTTTCTCCAAAATACTTTGAAGTTTCTCTGTTTTCCTTCTAGCAATATTTCTGATCTCTTCTAGGGTCCCTTCCTATTAATTCTGTTTTCTTACTGCCTTTTTAGTGCCTCTACTAACTATGCTGGAATGCAGGGGAGTGAATTGAGTTTTGAGACTGGCAGAAACTCCTGTATTGTGCGGGTGTGTGAGTGTTTCAGCCTGGGGGAGCAAAGACCAGGAGACTGCTGCACCCTCTTAGACCTGAGCCTTCCTCATCTCTGATCTACATGCACTAAGGAGGGTGGAGGTGTGAACGTATAAGCATTTGTGTTGTTTCTTTTGCCATTATGGCCATGAGTGCGAATGCATTGTAGGCTGGTGATATTTGCACTGCTAACCATGAAAACCAAATCTAAATGCAGTCCAATCCGCGCTCTCTGGTTTACAGATGCAGACCAGGTACCTTTCTGGAAGATCTGTATTTGTCATTCCCATGTTCCTGGGCTCAGGGCAGAGGTGTTTTGTTTGAAGCAGCGTGATCTGTGCTATATAGTTGGTCAAATTATATTATCTAATACTCCCCTTTGGCTTGAAATACATTCTATAAAGTCACAGAAGTGCTGAATCATTTCATCGTGTATACCTTTGATCCTATTACTATTTCAATTGCTGACGGTTTTTGAAGTACAGTAAATTGTCTCCCCCTCTTTGATGTCTTTTGTAAACTAAATTGGCTGAGAGTCTTCCAAACCCAGGCAATAATACAACAGTGCAGTGCGATTTTATTTAGTCTAACCCCATTACTGAGCTTTCTGCTTCAGAGCTGGTTTCTTTTCTGCTTCAGCCACTCATATTTGTGAAGTTTTTACCAATAGCAGCTCTACTAATGCACATGAAAGGAAAAAAACTTTAAAACCTTAAAACTCTGTAATGAATTTCAAGAAGATGGGAGGTAAGGTGATTGCTTTGAAATTGCTTGTGGCTCAACTCTATACCAGAGCTGTGTGCAGTCCAAGGGCTGTGCAGGAATGAGGGGTTTGTATTAGTGATGTGAATCTCTCCTGTGAGAGGTGAGTATGCAGAAATAGCAGCATCTGCCTCACCACATCAGCAGCTTGTGTCTATTTTGAACCAGTTCTGCTCACACATGTGAGAACTATTCTTAATACAACAGAACAAAAATAGAGGTATAGTAGAAGACACTTTTTTTTTTTCCTTCATGCATCTTTATCAGACTTGTTAACTCAGTGGACAGTGAACAACCTAATTCCTGTTAAGCTTGACTCTGTAGTGAAAATCAGAGAAAGATGTCCAGTGCGTCGCTTAACAATTTTCCTTGTGCCTTGTTGAATATCCCTGCTACACTTTGATTACAGAATCAATCTTGTGTATATTTGCTACATCACATCTTGTGGAGAGACACTAACCAACACTTTGTAGCCCTGCGGAAGTCTGCAAGCCTGGTGGGTAGAAGCACCGGATGGGTCATATTTCTCTCTCCCTGAAAATAGTCTGTAAGAAGGAAAACAACAAGTTTTTGGATGCTTGCCTGAGACTGCCCGTTTGGCTTTTTGAGAGGAAAAGCTACAGACGTGAACTGAGTGAATCTTTTTCAGAATAGATGAAAGAAGCCTCATAATAACAGCTTTATACAATCTTTATGCAGAAGACAACAGGTCTTAGAGAAAATAGAGAAATTTCTTTAGAGAAATAGGCTGAAACAAGCAACTTACAGTTTGCATGTTCACCCCAAAACATGATAGCTAGACATCTGTAAGGAAGAAGTCCTTCAGATTCAGATCAGCTGTCATTAGACTTCTTTAACTTTGTCTTTTTCTCCTTTTCCCCCTGCTTGTATGAAGTAAGTTCTCCCTTAAACCACTGATCCCGTGAGAGTGAACTCAAGAGACTGTGCTTTGACTGAAATGTAAAGATTACATGCTGGAAGGATGGTGAGTTGTAACCATGTGAGGAAACAACTGAAGGTATTTCCAACATAGATTCCAAAACGGATATTTTTCAACACTCCTCCAAAATAGAATTGTTTTTGTCTATTGCCTTTTTTCACAAAGAATTGTAGTGCTTTTTCTTGTCTCTGCCAAAATGCCATTAACTGGTATTTGAGATCTGATAGTCCAGAACGTTGAGGTAGCCCGTAATCTGATCTTCACAGTAAGGAACCCTAGAGTAGCTTCTTCAGGACAGATGGCAAGGTGGATGTGTTCTGCAATTTGATACTGAGTACCAGAGTTGCTCTAGTTCTGAAGACAAATGTTGAGAACTTTTTCCAAAAAAACCACTTATACTGGGAAAGAAGTGTAATGGGTTCTGCATAGCAGATATAAAGAATGTGGAGATGTTTAGTATCATGTAAGTAAATGCTCCTAAAAGCAAACATAAGTCAGGCTTGAAGACTCTGCAATCAAGTAGACTGTATTCAAGTCAAGGAAAAGGGATAGGATGATAGGGAAAGCATGCCACTTACTGGGAAGAGCACACGATTTTCCAGTGATTCTTTTCCCTTTCCAATGATTTTTTTTTTTTTTAATGTTTTGTAACAAATCAGATTATCAGTAACCGAGCAAGTTTTTAGGGTAGTAATTAACAATGAAGGGATGAATTAGACCTGGCTGGGCAATTTTGAATGATCAGTTTCCTCTTCTTGGTTAGGTAGTCATGGGTGCTGGATAGGAAGCTTGGAAATGAGCTGCTCTTTATGGCTTGTAAGGAAAATACTTACCATGACTAAAGCTAACATTTGTTGAACTACTTTGTCAATCTGTGTCCATGAAAGTCATGCAGTTAAGTTAGTTGTGTAAGGACAGTAGTTTTAAAACTGGGTTGTATTTGTCTCTATACAGTCATGTTTGAAGTGACTAAAGTATTTATGCCCTATTTGACAGTACACCTAAGTGAATTCTGACAGAGGAGCCATGAGCTGTTGCCATATTGCCAGCACATCTTGCTGTGTGCTGTTCCTTTGTAAAACACGGCTCAATGTCTTTTAGGTCATAGTAAGAAGATCGTTTCTCAGGTTTTTTTTTCTCCTAGAACTTAAAGATTACAACAATGTTTAACTGATTCTAAAAAAAATGCTTTCAGGCCTGAGAAGTAATGAAGAAAAGAGATCAGCAGAACTCTTAGCTTAAAAAAAAAAGTGTAATGAAAGATAAATAACAGGAGCTTATTACTTGAGGGTATAATTATTTGAGAGAGCACAGTAAGGATATTAACTAAACAAATCAGATGGTGGAAAAAAAGACATTTTATTAAATATCAAGTAAGTAAACACTAAGAAAAATGGAGGCCTATTAATTTAATTGATTTTGTTCAGGGTAAATGAACCATTTTTATTCAGTGGAGTGCTATCTAGGAAGCAGTTGTAACATAAGTTAGAACTAACTTATATTTTAGACTCTAAATTTAGACTGCTCTTGTATACAAATTTCTACCAGGCAGTTCTTTCTGTAGAAAAATCCCTGGTTTTAATGTCAGTTTTCAATTATTCTGAAAGAAAGTAATGCCAAAGCTGCTCTGAGACATTTTTTACCTAGTAAGAGAGATATAGAGAGAATTCTGTCATTAAAAGAAACAATGATTCCTAAGAAATCTTGAGAAAACACAGAGCAAGAAGGTGTTCCCATAAAGATGATAATGAGCACCTAAGTGGTGCACCTATAAAGTTGGTTTGTCCACAGCTGATCTAAGGGTTTTCAAGTACACCATGTCTGCCTGCACCTTAAATTCCTATGAGACCCATGGTAACAGTTTTGGCAGGCCAGGCTCTTCAGCTGCAGGACCAAATCTTCTGAGGGAACTGGTACTGACTTTAGGCATGATTTGAAGGACTGCAGAAATTTGGCAGCTGTTAAAGTTGATACGTTTTGGAATGACTGTATGGAGCTTGCAGTTGACGATGACATGGTTGAGAGCCTCTGGGTAAGGATTAAGGGACAAGCAAATAAAGGGGATGTCATGGTGGGGGTCTGCTATGGGCCACCCAGCCAGGACAATGACATTGAATTGATGACAATGACAATGAATTATTCTTTAAGGAACTAAGAGATACCTTCATATCAGCTGTCCTTGTCCTTCAACTTGCCACATGTTAACGGGGAGTACCATACAGCTGATACAAACAGGTCCAGGAGATTCCTAAAACACCTTGGTGATAACTTCTTGGTACAGGTACCAAGGGAACCAACTAGGAAAAGTGCCTTTCTAGATCTGTTGCATGTAAACAGGGAGGGAGGGTCTTGTGAGTGAAAAGGCAATTGGTGGCCGTCTTGGCCATAGTGACCATAAAGTAGTCGAGTTTAAAATTTTTGGTGATGGGAGGAAAACTGCCACCAAAACTTCAACCCTGGGTATGGGGAGAGCAGACTTCAGGCTACTCAGGGAACTAGTTAGTAAGGTCCTCTGGGAAACTGCTTTTGAAGGCATTGGGGTCCATCAATGCTGGTCACTTTTTAAGTACAGCCTCTTAAGAACACAGGAACAGGCAATTCCAAAATGTCGGAAGTCAAGCCAGTGGGGCAGAAGGTCAGCTTGGCTGAGCAGGAATCTTCTGGAGTTTAGGCAGAAAAAGAGTGTATGGCCACTGGAAGCAAGGTCAAGTGACATGGAAGGACTACAGAGATGCTGTTTGCTTTTGTAGGGAGCAAATTCTTGCGGCCAAAGCTCAATTAAAGTTGACGCTGGCCAGTACTGTGGGGGACAATAAGAAGGGCTTTTTAACTATGTTAACAGCAAAAGGAGGACCAAAGAAAACATTGGTCCGTTACTTGATGAGGATGGTTACCTCACAAACAGGGGCATAGGCAAAGCAGAGACATTTAATGCCTTCTTTGCCTCTGTCTTCAACACTGATGAGGGGCTCTGGGAACCCACATGCCATGAGTTGGTGGACTTTGACTGCAGTAATGATAAACTCCCAGCCAACCCCGAACTTGTGTGGGATTTGCTGCTCTTCCTGTATGTATAGAAGTCTATGGGGCCCGATGGGATTCATCCCAGGGTACTCAGAGAGCTGGTTGATGTCATTGTGAGACCACTTCAAATTATTTTTCAACACTCTTGGGAATCTGGAGGGGTCCCAGTTGACTGGAAGCTGGCAAACATTGTCCTGATTTTCAAGAAGGGCAAGAAAGAAGACCCTGATAATTACAGGCCTGTCAGTCTTACTTCAGTGCCTGGTAAAATTATGGAGAAAATTGTTCTGGGAGATACTGAAAAACCCCTGAAGGACAATGCAGTCATTGGTCATAGCCAACACGAGTTCACAAGGGGAAGGTCCTGCTTAACAAACTTAATTTCCTTTTATGACAAGGTCACCCATCTAGTTGACCAAGGGAAGCCAGCTGATGTAATCTTTTTGGATTTCAGTAAAGCCTTCAGTATGGTTTTTCACAGCATCCTTCTGGACAAAATGTCCACCATACAGCTAGATAAAAACATAATACAATGGGTGAACGATTGGCTGTAGGGTTGGGCTCAAAGGGTTATAGTAAATGGGGTTACATCAGGCCGGCGGCTAGTCACTAGTGGGGTTCCGCAGGGCTCCATTTTAGGGCCAGTTCTCTTGAATGTTCTCATCAATGACTCGGATACAGGACTTGAAGGTATACTAAGTAAGATTGCGGACAACACTAAACTGGGAGGAGCTGTTGACTGCCTCGAGGGTAGAGGGGCCTTGCAGAGAGATCTTGACAAATTAGAGGGCTGAGCGATCACCGACAATATGAAGGTTAACAAGAGCAAGTGCCGGATTCTGCACCTGGGACGGGGCAGCCCTGGCTGTACACACAGACTGGGAGACCAAAGGCTGCAGAGCAGCCCCGCAGAAAGGGATCTGGGGGTCCTGGTCGGCGGCAAGTTGAAGACGAGCCAGCAGCGTGCCCTGGCATCCAGGAGGGCCAGCCGTGCCTGGGTGCATCAGGCACAGCGGGGCTGGCCGGGCAAGGGCAGGGATTGTCCCACTCTGCTCTGCCTGGTGCGGCCTCTCCTCGAGCACCGAGTGCAGGTTCGGGTGCCACAGTATAAGAAGGACATGAACCTATTGGAGAGTGTCCAAAGGAGGGCTACAAAGGTGGCGAAGGGTCTAGAGGGCAAGATGTGTGAGGAGTGGCTGAGGTCACTTGGGTTGTTCAGCCCAGAGAAGAGGAGATGAGGGGAGGCCCCATGGCGGCCTGCAGCTTCCTCATGAGGGGAGCAGAGGGGCAGGCGCTGATCTCTGCTCTCTGGTGACAGCGACAGGACCCGAGGGAACGGCATGGAGCTGTGACAGGGGAGGGTCAGGCTGGGTGTTAGGAAAAGGTTCTTCATTGAGGGAGTGGTCGGGCACTGGAACAGGCTCCCCAGGGACATGGTCACGGCACCGAGCCTGCTGGAGTTCAAGAAGCGTTTGGACAACGCTGTCAGACATAGGGTCTGATTTTTGAGTGGTCCTGTGTGGAGCTGGGAGTTGGACTCGATGATCTTTGTGGGTCCCTTCCAACTCAGGATATTGTATGATTCTGTGATTCTATGAAATGAGGACAAAAACCTGCTGTGGTTGAAGAGTTGTCTTGTTTTACTACTTTCTCATTAACGCTTTGCTGTAAAATTCATACTACTACATCATTTATGAATCTCAGGGTTTGTGGCTGAAGATGTTAGGAGCAAGGAATTAACTGTGTAAGTCTAAAAGAATGTGAAGAACTATCTGTAGTGCAGAAACTTGGCATTATTACTCAAAGTATAAGGTATTTTGTCATAAGGTATCTTGAATTTGAAAGCATTGAAAACTTTATTTCTGTGCAAGGATTTTTTCAGTAATTTTAAAACAAAGAAAAAGGAGTTCCCACAACAAGTAACGTGCAGGGAGTTCCAGAAAGAAAGCAGTATTGAACTAAGCAAGTGGGGCTAGAAAAGCTGGTTGCAATTTCATAGGAATTTCATTTTCCTCTTATCAGAAAAGTCTTGTTGTAGTAGAAATGCCTCAGTATTCCTGACAGATTTCTGCATGAATACTATGTTACGTTATGTGAAAGTGGAGTAATTTCAGTTGAGAAGCTAATCCCTTCCCCTCTGCAGGAATGTCCTAGCAGAATATTCCTACAGAATAGCTAGAAAGGAAATGTCTTTTGATTTTGAGGTGAATGTCATCCTCTTAAGAGTAGTTTAAAAGATTGGAAAAAAATTGTAACAATCTTTCTCATTGTCTTTGTGATGTTTGCTTTCATTTTTGGTGTTTTAAGCAAAACTAACACATTTTATTTATCTTGGAATGGTGGTGGGAAGTTGGAATGCTTTGTTTCAGCAAGAAAATCAGTGTCCCCCATCTTCCTTAAACCCTCCACAGCCCAAATAAGATTTCAAGTCAGTCCAAACAAAATACTTCTGGTTCAAACACTGAAGTGAAAAAGTATTTGCCAAGATCTAATCGCAGGAGCTCCCAGACCTGTAGCTTTGAAACTGTTACAGTTGTGTGAAGTTGCACCAAAACCTGTGAGTTGGCAGTGCTATGTGTACATGCGCAGATATAGCTACCACATATAAAGTCAAGAGAAGCTGGTCTGCTGTAGGCCTTCAGAGATGTTCAGCTTTGCTCCTCATTGGACAGTGCTGCTGTTGACTTCAGTTTAGGACTGGAGTCCTCGCTGCATGACTCTGCCCTACAAGTGTTGAAGAGGGGTCGGAGGGGGAAGGCAGTTTAAGTATGGTACAACTTATTATTATATATATATTATTATATATTGTTATAGGTTGGACTCGATGATCTCAGAGGTCTTTTCCAACCTAGTTGATTCTGTGATATCTCAGCACTGTACAAAGGTTGCTGAAGAATTTTGTTGTGATTATTGCTTCTCTGGTTTTCCCGGAAGAGAAAACTCTGGTATTTTCTAGTTTTATAGATATAATCTGAAATGCTCCAGCTGAGGCACGACTCAGCCTTTGAATTCAGACAGTAATGATTAAGGCTTTAAAAGTACTTAGAAGCTTCCAGAGCTTTCTAAAATGCTTCTCTGGGGCGAAACTACCATATTAAAAGTTGACAAGAATAAGGGTTGTTTATGGGTTGAAGGACCCTAAATCCATTAAAATAACCTGTCTGAAGTACATTTGTTCTTCACTCCACCATGCAAATTTTCTCTTCTTGCCATCAGAGCACAAAATGTTTGCCTGCCACCTTCTGCATGAGTTTCTCCTGTAGCTTCCCAATGCAAGTGGCAAAATCTACAATGCTCTTCTACAGGTGTTCCCACAAGAGCTGGAAGTTTATTAGTATTCTGTAGAATACTCTGGCCTTCAGCAGGACAGGAGTTGCTGAGAACTTTCTGGAAGAAGGTGGGAAAACCATTACTTTTTACTTTTGCCCTGCCTGAGAAGTCAAAATAAATCAAATAACTCCATTATGCAAATCTATTTTTGAAGGATCTATTTCCTTCCATTTAATGAAGAAGGAAAAAAAAAACCAAAAACTTGATCCTGCACTCCGATGGTAGTGTGGTGTTTTTTTTTTTTTTTTTTTTAAGCAGTGTTCTTGCCTGTGCTGGTTTGTAAGAAGCCAGGTCAGGGTGTCCAGTTTACCCAAAGTGAAAAGGCTGAACCTAGTTTTAAAACTAGGAAACTCCAGAAATGTACATCTTTTTTAAGAATTATTTTACTGTTATAGTTGGTGAGTTTGTTTTTATATAGTTATGTGCCTGGATGGGAAGACAAACATTCTTATTTGAGTACTAGGTAATTTAAGAAAGAATCCAACTGAAATACTGTGTAGTAGGGAGCATACCTTGCTGTTTCTTTCATGTCTTAGTCTTATCCTGGTAGGAGGAAATACAATACTTAAAGATTATTAAATGTTAATACTGACAGGTTAATAAAGGGCTGCTTTTTCTTCTTGCTTGCACAGGTTTTACCTGTATCGCATAGAGTCCAAGGAACTGCTTCTGAGTTAAGACTGTCAGATCATCACTTAGCCTTGTATTTCTGAGCACTTTTGATCTGAGGCATTGCTCTGGTAACTGTCACATGTAAGGTGCTTGGTTCCCCCCAAAGTCTCAAAACATGACTCAGGTTTGGTTTTGTTTGTTTTGTTTTTATTATCCATTCCCTTTTCTGTTTCATATTTGTACCTACTACCTAATTTCTGTATTCATGATTTTTAACAGATGTTTTCACTTTAACTTCCACCCATAAGAATGTACGTCATTTGTCCAGTTGAAACTGAGTTACTTGGTCTTTAAGGTACCAGAGGGGCACCTTTCTCCAAAGTTGTGTGTGTGTTGCTGCTAAAATCAGGGAAAAAAAATCCTGGTTAAGAAAGTGCCATCTTTCTTCCCATCCAGGATTGTAGCAGGACCAAACTTATGAAGAGCTTGCATAATTCTGTATCTTCTCACATTGAGAGTTAAAAGCAAGTAAGCTAACAATTTCTAGTTCAGTGTTTTAAAGTTTCAGGTTTAAATGTTATTTTTGCCTTGCTTTTCACAAGTATTTGTATGCACTGTCTGCAGTATTTGTCAATTAATCAGTAGGTAACAACGCTAATAATGAAAGGTAAGCAAGCTAGTATGCACACAGAGTCTGTGAAAAGACTTCCAGGACTTACCCTGCATGGTTGACTGTATTAAAATGGCATTTTTATTTATGAAACATTACTATAATTAAATTCTGATTTTTTTTTTTAGGTTGTGTATTCCCACTGGAAAAGAAGAAAAGTAGGTCAAAAAGCATGAATGGAAACACACAAGTAGTTTTTGGAAGTGTGGCTCAGCTCTTAGAGGCTGAAAATTCAATTCTCCTGTGACTAATAGGTGCTGAGCATGCCAAAGGTTTTTTTTCCTAAGAAAGTGAAGAAAGCTTTGATAATCTGATTGAATTAGTCAAATACGGAAACAAATTTCCAGCTGAAATTCTGAGATTAAATTGAGGAATTGCGCTTTCTTAGGGAACTTAATGACAATGCCTGTGTTGTCTTTAATGGCTCTAGGGTAACTAGACCTTAATGGCCTTAGTTTAAAACAAACAAACAAACAAAAACCACCATTAAGAAGAAAGGCTTAAGTGCCTTGTTTCTGTATAACACTGCAAACGATAAGAGAAATAGGTTGAGTGTCTAAAGTCAAAATATCTTTCACCCTCAAATGAAGATTCTGATTTTAAATCTGTTCTAGGACCTTGAACCAATATGAGAACAGGAAAGCAGCAGGAGCAGAATAGAAGGACTTATTTAAACCTCAGTGGTACTGAAATGCCGCTTAATTTTCAGCACAGGCTTAAGTCCATTCCTGATTTGAAGTCTGGCTTGGAAGTGACTGATGAAATGAGGTCAGAACCTTGTTAAAGAGGTCTTCAATGAGAGTAGGGTACCGGACTACTCTCTTTCTATGGTTGAGCTACCCATCTTTGTAGTAAATATTTTTGCACATCTCTGGGAGGAGACTTTTAATACTAAAAAGGATTGTTTGATAGGGTATTCTTATGTCACTCTTTTCTGTCCAAGTTATTTCCACACTTAAATAAGGAAAAAAGTGACAGAAGTTGGTTCATGAGACAACTTTCAACTTCCTAGCCCACATAACAGCAGTGGTGAAGATGGGTAATGCAGAGTTTGGGACAGATTGTGCAAACCTATGCTTGTCTTTAAGTTAGCTAAATAAGTACAGGTA
Organism: Chauna torquata; assembly: GCA_013399475.1. Lineage (NCBI taxonomy): Eukaryota > Metazoa > Chordata > Aves > Anseriformes > Anhimidae > Chauna > Chauna torquata. The sequence continues at coordinate 293,536 of VXAL01006005.1, read as the reverse complement.
GCATAGTTGTTTCCATTTCATGCTGAAGACTTTATTTCCTGAGTGTTGTATACATATTTACATGACACCATAACCCATAGGTATGTCGAAGTATGGATTATATGAGAACAAAAAAGCTGAGGAAAATACTACAAAGGGTGTTGCCTGTGGTAATCAAAATGATATGTTGGCATTTGTCCAGATAATGGAACACTAGAAAACTCTCCAGTCTGACAAACAGAAAGCGAGTTGTTTTTATCTGAAGATTAATAAAGGCATTCAAAGAATGCTAAGAGAGCTTATATTATCTAGTGAGATTGCTAAGAGTCCCTAGGCAAAGAAAACAGTATGTGTATGGGGTTCGTTTCATGCTGGGGAGGGATAACAACTGAGGTTTGGGGAAATAAAGCAGATGGGCTGAGCCCTGTGGATCTCATTTGTTATCTACTGAGAATCTTTTCATTCTCTGTTCTGTTGCAGAAATGATAATTTCTCTACTGAGTAAAATTCACATTTTTTAACTTGTCAGCATTGCCACAGCAGTGGAACTGATTATTAGTTTTAATAGACCAGACAGAAATACTGGAATTTTCTTGTTGATGTGTATCATTGTACAGGTCCCTACGAGTGCTAAGGAGAAATAGGAAAATCTTTTTTTCTGCATGTCTACGTCCGTAGAAGGAGAAAGTGATGTGCAAATTTTATTGCAACTCTATTGTTAGAGGCATGATGAATTTAAGTTTAATGAAATACGGGACCATTCCCATTGCATTCTCTGAGAAAGATGCTTGTTACTGTACTCCTGTTACAGCTCAATTCACAGGATATAGTGACAGAATGTTAGGAAAAAAAGTGTTGTTTAATGCAAGAGCCGTAGAATCTAGGAGTCATCATTTCTTTGTCACGTGCTCTAAGGTATATTTTGAAACATCCATTTTTATTCAATGAGAAATTGTTAAAAGCTATTTTCAAGCATTTTTTTCTTTTGTCCTTCCACCTTTAATCTCCTTCTCAGCAGTCTGCCAAGTTTGTAAGTATTTCAAGGTGAAGCAAACAAAAATTAAAGACCCCGGCTGCATTACTAACTGGGAGAATTAACAGTCATGCAGCAGTAGCAGGCATATGGACTGAACAAGAGTCCTTCCAGTTTTGCATTATTACTCAAAGAGAGTATCCCAGAATTTGTTTGTTGCATCTTTTGTGAAGCAATGCTGTACAGTAATTTTCTAAGCAAAGAAATCAAAAGACCGAAGCCCTTGTGCAGCACAAGTTATAGAGTTACATATGAATTCCTGCGCTGAAATTGGTAGACCACAACACCATTACTTGGAGAGGGAGATCCCTTCTTGTTTTTACATTTCAAATGATAAATAATCTGTTTGGCCCCGTGATAATTTTTCTGGTGAAAATAAGTCTCTTATTCCATATTTGCATTTTTCTAGCTTCAGTTCATTTTTTCACCATAAATGCCATGCACCAATTCATAGATATCATGCGAGTGTCATCCTCATCATGCCATGTATCTAATGATCAGTTTTACTATTGATTAACTTCCTCTACTGTATGTATTTGGATGATAATCAAATCAAACTTGCCTTCTTTGTGAAAATGTGTTTCAATCTGAACAACTCAATCCTCTTACTTATCATGAATTCTTCCTGTAAAGCACATTTTCTGGAATTCAGCTCATTTTTATGGATTTTTTCCTGAATTTACTCCAGGGTACCAACGTTCCTTAACAAACTGTTAACACCAGGAATGGGCACACATCCCAGAATGTGTTTCACCATTGCTGAATTCAAAGGTGATATAATCTTTCTACCTCACTATATGATATTTTGCCCGGTCTTGTATTCAAAGATTATAATTTTTTAGTCTTTCAGGTGACCAGAGTGGTTACCTTTTGTTCTTTCTGCATGTTTATACTTCTGAGTGGATCAAAGCTTTTGAAAAAATTAAAAAATGGTTGGTATCTTTACCCAGACTGTAAACTGAATGTAGCCTATTGCAAAATAGGAAGTGATTTTAGTAAATTTTGTATGCGTTGATATTTTTTCTTAGCTTTTTTGTTGCTTTTGAAATTTGAAATGCGAAATACATGCAAGTAGTGTTCTATATCTGTAACTAATATGAAAAAATTGAACTGGAAATTTGCAGTGAGCTATACTTCCAGATCTGATGTTTCTGTATTTACATAGGATACTCCCCTAAGCGGGTTACTTATTTGAATCAACTGTGATCTTTTAGGTTGGCCTATCGCTGATACGTTTATTACATCAGCACTTAAAAGCATGCCACTGAAAACAGCAGTTGGCATAATACTAGAGGGTTTTATTTAAGAGAAAACACCTTTCAAAGGCAACATTCAACAATATAACATGCCTCGGTATCAGTTTTCCTTAAAATGCTCCAGATATATTTACTTCAGTTTGAACTGGGTGTTGTAATTTTTGATGTGTTACTCAGTGGCACTGTGCCAGTGCTTAATGTCAGCTGTATTGATGTGAGTCTCAGGTAAATTAACTGAAATCAGTGGAGTTGCCCTGATGTACCGAAATTTGAAACGTATTTAAATAGCTTTGTGTGGTGGTGTTACCCAGCTGGGCAGCTGAACTCCACCACAACCGCTCTCTCACTCCTGCTCCTTAAGGGAAGAGGGGGAGAAAATACGATGGACAAGGGCTCGAGGGTTGAGATAAGGACAAGAAGGTTGCTCACCAATTACTGTCCTGGGCAAAACAGACTCAACATAGGGAGATTAATATAATTAATCCGCTATCACTAGCGGACTAGACCAGCAAGTAACTAAAAGCAAACTAAAAACACCTCCCCACACCCATCCACCCTCTTCTACCTTGTCCCCTCGAGCAGCACAGGGGAACAGGGGCAGCAGTCAGCCCACATCACTTCATCTCCGCCGCTCCTTCGTGGTCACTCTGTTCCCCTGCCCCAGCATGGGGTCCCTCCCACGGGATGCCGTCCTTCCCAAATGGGTCCTGCGTGGGCTTCCCACAGGCTGCAGCTCTTCAAGAGCTGCTCCAACATGGGTCCGTACCACGGGGTCCATCCTTCAGGAGCAAACTGCTCCAGCACGGGTCCCCCACGGGTGGCAGCTCCCACCAGACCTCCTGCTCCTGCATGGGCTCCTCTCCACGGGCTGCAGCTGCGGCCCGGAGCCTGCTCCTGGGGGGCTCTCCATGGGCTGCAGCCTCCTTCAGGCCACATCCACCTTCTCCTGCGTGGGCTCCTCCACAGGCTGCAGCGTGGAGATCTGCTCCATGTGGTACCCCATGGGCTGCAGGGGGACAGCCTGCTCCACCGTGGGCCTCCCCATGGGCAGCAGGGGAACTTCTGCTGTGGTGCCTGGAGCACCTCCTGCCCTCCTTCTTCACTGACCTTGGTGTCTGCAGGGCTGTTTCTCTTTGTTTCTCACTCTTCTCTCTCCCAGCTGCTGTTGCACAGCAGTTTTTTTTTTTTCCCTTACTTCAATCTGCTCTCCTAGAGGTTGAAACAACATCGCTCAGTGGCTCAGGTCTGACCATTGGCGGGTCCCTTTTGGAGCTGGCTCTTACCTGACATGGGGCAGCTTCTGGAATCTTCTCACAGTAGCCACCCCTGTGGCCCCCCTGCTACCAGAACCTTACCACATAAACACAATACACTTTGTCAACTAAGGCTTGGAGGAACCATTATCTCTTTATAATTCCTGCTAAACATTTCATTTGTCTCTCTAGCATGCTTGTAATTTCTCATTCAGTTCCAGTAAGGGTTTATAGAGGTATTTGATCTTGGCTGAATTTTTTCAGATGTTCTAGAACCAATCACATGCAATCACAGGTTGTTTCAGAAGTTTGTTAATGTAGCTGCTGAAAATAATAAACTTATTTCCCTTATGAGGTTGTTAACTTCAGCTTCTAATAACTGGAACTGGTCAGGCCATTTTGTTTGAATAAACAGGCAACCAGTACTAGAAGTCTATCTAGCAAGGAAGTATTTGTGCATATTTCCTAACCTTTGACTAATTGCTATAGCTGTTTTTGATTTTTTACATTTATTTGTCTGTATCTTTTCTGAAATTTGCACACTCAGAACACTGCCTTTTAATTATGGCCTCATGAATGCCATAATATAGTATTAATGTTGTCTCTTCACTCTTGAAATATTCCCCTCCTCATATGTGCCAGGATCAACTCTGCCCTCTTAGCAGTCAGGAGTAATTGGTGATGAGTTTTGATTGCTAATTTCTAATCCTTCAGAAGTCCTGTAGAGTCTCCACTCCCTGGTTTCAAGTTCAGTGGGAATCAAACTCCTAAATATTTTCTGAAGGTTTAAACTTCAGTCATGTTTTGCATAACTGCTTTCCATAATACTGTCCTTTATCTACATTAGTTCCTTGCTCCTTTAGGTATAAAATCTCATGTAGAGGTAGCGTAAATTGAACCTCCTTAACTGGCTGCAAAATTCCTTGTTTTGCTTTGTAATCTTACTAACACTTGTTCTTGATTATGCCTTCCTTCTAAACAGTGATTTTTCAAGTTTGGCTTTCCATTTCTTATGTCATCAGAAGAAGTTTCCCATACATTGCAAAGAGAGAAAATGCCTCTGCTCTTCCTTGAAAGTGAATGCTGTTTTACATTAACTACTTATGCTTTTGATCTTAGGTGACAATGACTGAATTTATTCTTTCAAATTAGGTGTCTTCCACATATTATCTGCATTATCTGCTCATGCCTATTTTTGCCTTAGGTGTCAAAAGACTCTAGTAACCCTACCCAGACTCTGTACTTCTTGCAACTAAGAGTTGATGCTTTTTGTTATCAAGAACAGAAGTGTTTTTCATCAACATTTTGGGTAAAATTCTGTTGTTCTGTTCATATAAATGAGAAATTTTTGGAACTGTTTCTCTAGCACAAGGATGTAGCCTATTGGACATGCACCATAAACTCCTTCCTTTGTGGTGTCATCAGTAGGTTACCAGCACAAGCAACTGGGGATGCAGATAAAGCTCCAGTTTTGTAGTAGCTACATGACATGTCTAGCCATCTCTGACTGGGACAGTGCTAAAGACATAATGTTCTGGCATCCTAACGGAAATAGCCAGGATGTTTTTGTCCTGATGTTATTTGAGGGTCTGAGATGTTTTTTCTAACACCTCCAGCCCTCACTCCAGCTGCAACTGTAGGTATTAAGTTGGTTCTGGGTCTTGGCTGTGAAATGTGATCACAGCATTGGGTTATGGAACCTGGTGCACATGCTGGGTGGCCATGCAGAACGTTAAAAAAAAAAAGAAAAAAAAAAGAAATTACAAGAAATGCCAAACAGAAAAAATGCGGGTATTTGAAAACAGAAGAAATATCTGCATATTCCTTCTCCAAATTCCTAGGGTTATTCATTGAAGGTTTGAGTTGCCTCTAAAGATTAGCTATAACTATTCATTATAATTCTTTCTTGAAAAAACTGATCATCACATGTTCCATGTCCTTTTTTAAGTGACGGAATTTAATTTTTGATTACCTATATATTAGTAAGGTCCAGCCAAATGAATGGCCAATTAAAGAGATGCAGTATCACAGGAAGGCTGAGCTGTGTTTCTCCTGTCTGCTTTGCAGCCTGTCTTACAACCCTTTGTTTCAGCATTTAGATACACCCGCCAGACACTGCTGTGCAGTGTCTGTGTTTTTCTGCAAGTCTGCGCTTTGAAGTGTGGAGATCAGAGTAACTGGTTAAAACTCCCATCAGCCTGAACCATTCATGGTCATCAGTGGGAACAATTCACAAGGGTAGGAATACATTTTTTCCAGTGAATCTTTCAGGTGTCTTACCCCCAAACACTCCAAAATAGAGTAGTTGGATCTCTGTTATGCGGAGGATGCTGACCTGTTTCTGCTGACCTCCTTCTGCCCTGAGAACTTAACTAAAGAGTAAAATGCTTCCCATCTCCTTTGTGATTATAATTGTATATTATCAAAGAGCTATCTTGATGGGTCAAAATAAATCCTGTAATAAACTTGAAACAAAAACTATACAGTTAGGACGGTTCTTTGTGCTGGCGTGGCTATAGGCCTGAGAGAAGTGTATCTTCCTCTATTAGCACAAAAAAGTAGTTTTGTGATGTTCAAAAGTATACTTAGCTTTTTCAAACAACATCTGAGAGTGTACTCTGATCATATATAGTGTAATATTTTACTTCAAGTTAGTGACCATGGCATGTGTAGAGCAAGCATCAGCATTTGTTGGGAGTTGGATGTGTTTCCTATGAATGTGTTTCAGTTATATCTGGAAACCTAGTGATATTTTTAGCTTGCTCTTGTGTTAGCACATTTCTAATTTTTGCTCTTTTTTCTTGCTTGTGTCTGAACAGTTTTGTTATTTCCTGCAGGGTAAGGGCTTCTAGTAGAAATGGCTGCTGCTATGGTAATGGATTTTGATAGATAAATTTCAAAGCTTCAGGAAAACAAAATATGATCTACTTAGGCTGTCACTAACATAACAGAAGATAGATAATTCTGTAGAACAAATGAAAGCTCTTTAGTCTGGTGAAGTTTTGCTTCTGGTCTTCTGAAGATATCTTCCTAGAATTGATCCGCTAACTTGAAAACAACAAAAACACTTATTGTGGTTCGTAACTGTGATTTCACCATGAAAGCGTGTGCACACAAAATCCTAAGGGGCTGATCAGAATTAAATGCTGACTTGATGTGGGTAAATTGTCCCAGCTCCCTGCTGCTCCTTAGTATATAGTACAGCTTCTGGCGCTACATGATGACTGACTGAGGTGTCATTATCTTTGAAGGGTTCATAATTTTTTTTTGTAGTCATATGTAGTAGGTATGCTGCAGCTTTTGGGAACTGTTTAAGAATAACGTTGATTAAGTGATGTGAGCCTACAGGCCATAAATATGATAAAACTTATATTATCTAGCTTATTTCTTTTCTCTGGCAGTGAGAACCAGGAGATCCCTTGAGAAGAGAGAAAAACCAGCAAGTTTCACTGTTTCTGGTGATCTCTGTCTTCCTGAATCAAAGTGGGGCTTTATATCTTTGTCTTAAACAGCCACTGGTAGGCCTGGACTCCAGTGGGATGTCTGTTTGCTTTCAGGTCCATTTAGACTTGGACATAACATGCCATGGCAAAAGTTCCAAAAGTCGACTGTGTTTTGTAATGAAAAAGTAGTCTTTCTGCCTCTAGCTGTGTTATTAGCAATTGTGAATTGTTCCTCCCCACTCAGCTTCTCCATGGCTTTCAATTTATTGACTTCAATCATACCTCTAGTGAAGCGTCTCTTTTCCAACCTGGAGAGTCCCACTGTGTCCAGTTTCTCACGCTTATATACATTTTCTCCTTGATTTCTTTTTCACTTGGCCAGTGTTGCTTTTGACATTAGGAAGCTGTCAGGTCTGGTGGGAAGCGCAGGTCAGAAAGCACCTGCTGCTTTCTCTGTCAGCAGCGGGGCCACAAGGGCCAAAGTATTTCCATTCCTTTCTTGTTTGGACTCGAATGCACACCTGTGTCCCACCTAAGAAGATGCTTTCCTGTGCATTGCTTTCCCATGCTTTTCCTATGCTAACCACTTGGCTTCCCTGGAGTGTTGGTTCTGTGTTTATGGAGGCCAGGAACTGTAGAGTTTTGGCTGCAATTAGCAGCAGTTTCCTTGATGTCTGCGTTATTATTCGGAGTATACATTAATACGCTGCATTCTACTGTAAGTATGTAAACTACAGTGTAGAGAAGCAAGACCCATTTTTTTTTAATTAAAGTAGCTATCCCATAGTTCATTTTAATTTTGAAAATGTAATCTGAGCTATAAAATGTTTCGAGTTTTATGTTAGATGTTACCATCCCCGTGGAAGTATGTGAGAACTAAGGCTAAAAGGGTTACAGCCTCCTCGCATAACCCCCTTGAAAGCATTGCCTGGAGTGGTACCTGTCCCTTGCAGCCAGTGGTGTGGTAGTGGCTGTGGGCTTTGAATCCCACTTAGACCCTTGCATTGTAGTCCACTGTGGCAATATACAGCAGTGAGTGTATCTTTAATGTTTAAAAGGACTTGCAATATAAAGGCCAGTACTTTAGCGCTGTTTTTTTAAATAGAATTTTCAGATAATTATATTTCTACTTTAAAAAGAAATCAATAAAAACAGTACTTGCAACACACACATCTGATATTGTAAACACCAGCAGAATGCACTAGGTGATGTTGAAAAAGCAGAATGTGCAATTTGTCAGCAAGCAGCATTCCCAAATTCAATCAACTACTAAAAAAAGTAAACAGTGATCAGAACTAAATCAAATGGGGAAATAAAATAGAAAGACGTCTGAAGTTTTTCCAGTTATGAATATCTGGTTATTATTATTTCTTATTTAAGCGTCAAATTGAATTTCGTATCGATGAAATACATTGTTGTGGTTTAGCCCCAGCAGGCAGCTCAGCACCACACAGCCGCTCGCTCACTCTCCCCAGGTGGGATGGGGAAGAGAATCAGAAAGGTAAAAGTGCCAGAACTCATGGGTTGAGACAAAGACAGTTTGCTAGGTAAAGGAAAAGCCGCGTGCACAAGCAAAGCAAAACAAGGGATTCATTCACTACTTCCCGCGGGCAGGCAGGTGTTCAGCCACTGCCAGGAGACGGCTTCTTGGGAAGACAAACGCCATCACTCTGAGTGTTCCTCCTCCTCCTGCTTTCCCCCAGCTGTTACTGCTGAGCATGACACCACATGGCGTGGGACATCCCTTTGGCCAGGCTGGGTCACCTGCCCTGGCTGTGTCCCCTCCCAGCTCCTTGTGCACCCCCAGCCTCCTCGCTGGCAGGGCAGCACGAGAAGCTGAGAAGTCCTTGGCTCTGTGTAAGCACTGCTCTGCAGCCACTAAAACACCAGGGTGTTATCCCCACTATTTTCATCAAAAATCCAAAACACAGCATCATATGAGCCTCTATGAAGAAAATTAACTCTATCCCAGCCAAAACCATGACACAGCAGAGTGTGATGTGCTCAATAAACTAAAAGCCAAGTGAGATAGTTTATGAGAGAAAAAGGGAAATCACGGATATTGTAGTAAATATATCTGTGTTCTTGTTTATGTTAGTTGAAAACAATCTATTTTTTTATTAAACAGATACAGTATTGAAAATCAGCTTGAGAAAGTGGCTAATTTTGACTGAGGGCTGTCTTTGAAACAGTGGATGTCAAAAGACATGCCTTTGTGTGCATATACATGTCTGTAACAGCTGATGAAGTTTTGCATTTTATTTTGGAGAAACAGTTGTTCAAAGAAAGGTTAACAGAAAAGGCTATTTACCCCTTTCCTCAAATAATAGAACAATGCAAAACCATTAAAAATTAAAATATGATGTGCAGCAGAATTAAAGTTTTTCTGTTTAAAGTGGGTAAATATCTGTGAAATCCAAGTGTTTTTTTTTTTTTTTTAAATAGTTCTGTATAGTATAGACTAAGTGTTAGGGATTTTGTGTGTGAGTGCATAAGAAGTGCAGAGCCAGACTGCGCTCCGTGTTGCAGTGGGGGAAGAATGCACGGGACTGCTGACATCTGCCACTGGGTCTGAAGTGCGTTATCTGTTGCCAGCTTTATTGGACAAGAATGTGCCTCTCCCAGGCTCTCTGGTACTGATGGGTTCTGCTCACTCTGTATTCATATGGGTTGCAGGCTGCTGTCTCCCAGGATTATATGCCATTATATGACTCTTGATAGCCTGTGGTGACAAAACCTTTGAAATTTTCCTGTTGTTGTAGGATGGTTATTTCCCCATTACTTTCAGCTCTTTTCCTTGGGACTAGCTCTATATTAACTAACTTTCCTAAGTCTGTGCTTATTGAGCCTTGCATATTTATGTGACTGCCTGCCATCTTCATAGGAAAGATGCATATGTAAGGAGCTTTCTGGAAATACGTTGTGCGTTTGTTTCACTCAGGGGTATTCGTTCAACATTTACACAAAAATCTTGTTAAATGGCCGGATATAAATACACACTGCAATATGCGCATAACTCCTTTGAATGCAAGCAGTTTTATTGATTAACCTGTTAAGCGTATTTCGTGTTGCCTACCATCCCTCCCAAACAGGTTGACAGATCCAGAAACAATTTGGATTCCTCACCGTCTACGATACTTGTGCGCTTGCGCCAATGACTTGACTTCCTCACAAGAGTCCACACAGGCAGAGCCCTACAATCTCTGCCACCAACTGCAGTTACGACACCCAGCTTTAATGGTCTGCTGTAGCCTTTGGGATACAGCTGTCTTCTGGAGTAGAGCTCTGTTTTTTCAGGGTGCTAGGAGAACACCATCCTTTATCAACCTTCTCTTCCAGCACTGGTTTGTTATTGTATGCGAGGAGGTCAAGGTCTGTCTGACTTTATTTTCATTCTTTCCCCCTCAAGTTGTGACTAGGTACCTGAGATACTCTTTGTCCATAGTAATGACATTCTGGGAAGGAAGATACCAAATGGAACAAGCAGGTGACAACAGAAGAAAGGACTCTTTCATGTGTTGAACAGTTGAGCACTGAAATATCTTGACAGAGAACACCATGAAAACTAACAGTTTACATGTATTTAAAAAATGCCTATTGCTGTATATTACCGAGTCCTAAACCTATATATTATTTTTCTTCCAAGAGATCTTCTTACAAACACTTTTTTGGGCAGACACATAACTGTACAGTGATCGTCTAGAAGCTGAAGAATTATAAAGATCTGTGTTAAAATTGGAAATTACACTATTTACAGCTCCCAGAAAAATACACAGAGACGCAAAGAAATTTTATCCAGTTGCTGAGTGTTGTTAATTTCTTTTTCCTGCTAAGTCTACTTTATATTTGATTATCTTTTGGTTGTGGATGGCTGTTGGCTCCCTGACTTCTGTTGTCCCTCAAGCACAGGAGTGGTTTCTGATGCTTGCCTGCTCTGCTCTGGCCCTGTGCCACGGGTGACACAGGTGCTGTCACACAGCCCCAGTTTTTCAGGGAGAACAACTGAGATGATGAAGAGTTTCTTGTTTACTCTGCATTTTTGAGCTATAGCTTGTAAGAACTAGCCAACCCAGCCTGGCTGTCCTGAGCTAGTAACTCTGCTAACAAGGGAGGCTTGTTAACTTGTCTGCACCATACCATGCATGCAGATACTCTGCTTCTGGAGCAGAGCAGTAATGCTGCATGACACACAGCTTTCCACTGCAAGGCGTGAGCTTGCTTTTCTCTTCCAGCCTCTACAATTTCAGGACCGTTAAGCCATGGACTTGATTCAGCAGCAGAATTATCGCTCACTCCTGCAGTACCTCAGCCAGCCCAGGTTCAGTTTAGCTGTCCGGCCGCTCGAGTTGTAGCTCCCGTTTTACCCAGTGCACATCCCAGTATATCACATCATGCATTTGCTGCATTTTCTTATTATGGCTTTCTCACAGTGCATGCGTATCTGTGCATGGTGCAAAAAGGTGCAGTTTTCCCCTTTTACTCCTTTGTGTCCACCTAATGTTCACAATTCTGTAGCTGTTTCAAATTATTATGGTATGCAAATAATTTGCAGCCTGATTCCATATATAGTTGTTTTCAGTTAAAACCACGAATATAGCAAGGTCAGTTTAATTGAAAGCATCCCGCTCCTAGCTTTGTCAGTTCTGACTTTTTACTCAACCCTGTCAGTACCACTGGTATCATCATTTTTGGTGTTTAACTCATGCACAGGTTTGTGCAATTAGCAAATTGCTTTTCAAGTGTAAAGCATTTTTGCCTGTTGACAGATGTGCTTGCAGCTAGTCAGACCCTAGGCTGTAGTGTGGACTTAGGAAGTGGTGTTACTGTGGTGCTTCTGCACAAGCTGGTGTTGCAGGACTCAGCGTAGCAAGAGTTGTGCTCAGCACTGAAGATGCAGCTTCAGCTGAGGCTGGGATCAAGTTGGGTGAATCCGTCTCAAAATTCTGTCTCCCCAAAATTCTCAACTGGCAACATCCAGAGTAATTTTCAGTGGTTTCTCTGGAAGAAACTAGTTAAGAGATCATAAGACTTTCTGTGGTCCTTGCAGTAATGTAGAATTGGTGACAAATCCTTACTCTGGTATGGAGAAAGTGGTTTGTGTTCTCCTACAGTATTGCATTTGTGTTGTATTTGAAGGAAGACTTGAGCATGGTTTCTTACAGTAGCTTGGATTGGGTTGTAGCACTACAAAATTCAGAATATCATTCTAGACACTGGTGGAATGGAATGAAACTGCTAAAGTCAAGGTGTTGAAATGAAAAATTATCATTTTTTAAAAAAATCTCTGCACAGGTACCAAATCACTAGAGATTGCAAATTTGATATGTCAGAACCACTCGTATCACTGGAAGTTTGCTAAAACTTCTGCATTGTTTCTATAAGAATTTTAAAAAGTTCCTCATCTATTTTGTCAATTTTGGGAATCCTCTGAAATGAGACAAAACAAGAAAGTTTTATTTAATTCAACAGACTTCAATTTGCTCTAGATCAGGCCCAAATAGAGTCTCGCGTTTATCCCCTCTTGCTGCCACTGGAGTGTGTTGCTCACAGAAGAATTGAGTTTGGTCCTTGAATACTTCCTCGGGTCAAATTTAGCTTTAATGATATTTTTTTCATTACACTCGTTACTGCAGCGTGAAAAGCAATGAGACAAGGAATTCAATTCAGTCTGTTGCAGGGTGCTTTATGGTGGTGCTGAAAGAGATTAATAGTAATAAAGCATACCAGAAGGGTACAAATAATGCTTGGAAATTCATACATAACCTTGTATTATTTATGCCTTAAAATATTTATTTACCATGAATTGTGAGATATGACCCCTTAATGTCCGCTTCTAGTCATGCTTCCTCCTATTTCAGGTATGATCTAAGGATCCAGTAGATAATACTTTTTTTTTTTTTTTTAAAGTTAAAGGAGAAGGTTAATGCTTCATAACCTTTGAAATGGTCGCTAACCTATTCTTGGATAGTGCAAGGATCTGATTTCTATTTCTAGCTGCTCTTGAATTATTGGTCACTAATATTACATCCAAATTGAAATGAGGGGGAAGGAAAGTAAAAATGTTACAAAAATGAAATTATGTGATTCTATTGTCTGATATTATGCCACTTGCTAGGAATAGAATAAAATGCTTTCTGCCATTTGATAATTGATAATTGCAGTAAGGGATGTTATTGTTGATGGTGGCCTGTAAGCTATTAACTTCCCCAGACTTGAATGATTTTCTGTGAGGAGCTGTGGAATTTTGAATTCACTGAGTCTTACTCCAGTGTAATTTTTATTCTTTGAATTATTCAAAGAGATACAAAGAATACAGTAAAGATTACAAAATCATTTACTTTTCCTCTGTCTCAAAATTACTGCAACTTAGCAGTGATAGGAATTAACTTATTAATGTTATTGAAAGAAAATATTGGTGGGTTTTGGTGGTTGTTTTTTTTTTTTCCATACAATCTAAAACCAATTATTACTTTACATTAGGGGTATGGCTTGCGCATACATGAAATATTTCCTGTTTTTGGACTTGGATTAAACCAAAGCTGAGAAAAGTGTTCTTATCCAAGTACAAGATAACCTGATGGAACTGATAACCTGATGAAACGTGCCACCTACCTTATAATTCTTTCAGACAGAGACTAGTCTGTAAAGTTAGATATTCATTTGGAAAGTCTCGGCCACATCAAGTTAGATACTGTAGCCTCGCTGATCGCTACGACTCACTGATTTCAAGGCCACGTAGAGAAGATGTGAATAACTGGTCTGATCACCTGCATAATTCAAAACACAAAATGTCACTCAGTAGTTCCTGCTGTGGAGGAAATTCGTCTTTCTAGTATGTAAGTAGAAGCTGTCAAGTCTGATAAATTGTAGCTGAACTCATGTATGTCTTTGAGAGAAACCTGCAATCCAAAATTAAAGACTAATCAATGAGAAATTACCTAGTTCCTTTGGTAATCTATTCCACTTTGTACTCATGGCTGGGACTCGCTTATATTCTTCTGTTAGAGTGAACAGCGTTGTGATTGGAGTGCATTAAATGTATGCTAATGCCAGCCTTTCTCCATTTGTGCCTTCTTCCTTGTACACTTTTTTCAAACTGTAATTCTAAACTTGATGAAAAATGTGCGAAGTGAAATGAAATGACTAAATTACAGTAGGCAGAAGTCTAGCAGGAAGTAAAATCACCATTGAAGAGACAATGAAAGAGAGAATTTCAACTGCAGAAAGCACCTAGTCCTGTAATATGGTGAATATTGTAGCGGCTTTGCCAACAGGCAGAAGTGATGCGTATCAGCTGAGACAATTAGGGTAGTAGTGCTGAAATCACTGAAGTTGTTTAAGTTTGATTGAGAACAGAATTTGGCCACTTATGATCCATTTTTAGCGTATTACTCATATAAACCCACAAAGACTGGTTTAGTTTTCAGAACAGATGTCCTCAACGTTTATTTAAGCAGCCCCATCCAAATGTTCTGAAACTTCTGCTTGCCATGCAGGGTGTTTCTTGAAGCTCTATTTGCAAAACTCTTGGATAGGGAGGAAGACATTAGTTCTTGCCACAAAAGTGAGAATTTAAGACTGCACAACCAACCTATATTTTGAAGTGGGAATTGTGGAAGTGGTGTATGATAGGAAGGTATGTAGACTATTAATTCAGCGAGGCATGGCAAGGCTGGATTTTGAATGGCACATCTCTGGCCTCTTGGTCCAGTAGGATTCTTCCTTTTCTGTTGTGCTTGGTAATTTGTGCTTTCTCCCAAGCTCTTACCTGCTTTTTTGGTAACTCTTTGGCACAAGCAGTTATAATTGCTGAATGCTGAACTGAAGAATGCTTTGCAATAGGAAATGCTTTTGGGTGTTTGTTTTTCCTGATGTCACCCATCTCTCTCACCCCTCAATGTATATATGAAAATCTGATTAGAAATGAATATCATGCTGTAATGCCAGCCTGCAATACGGTATGTATTCCAGCCTGCACCATTTTTGGTACAACCATCTACTCTGTCAGCATTAAACTGTACAAGTGATTTTATAGAGAGAATTTCTGAATTTGACATACTGCTGGCTTCCATGGGTTCTTCTAGCTGAGGTGCAGCCTTGTGTCTAGGATGTTGAGACGTATATCCAAGTATGTTGCTCCTTTTTCCAAATAACTTTGCATTATATTTCAGCTGGCTGCGTACACACGAAAAAGCACACTATGATCTACTTAAGCAGCATTTTATAAAAAGTATGTCTTTGGATATTCTTTAGATCAGAACAAATATTTAAGATTATGTATGTGTTACGCATACAACTGCTGTGCTAACTGTTGTATTCTGAACTGTATTTTTAACTGGTGAAAACTGAACAATTAACTTTTATTTCCAATGTAACATTATACTGCCGTAGTACCTTAAAGTGTAGGCAGTTGTCCCTAACAATATTTATGTATTTATTTTTATTCAAACATGATGACAAGCACTTATGAAATTAGTTCTCAGGGCAAAATTGTTTTGGAAAAGTAAGTAGGGTTATCCTGATTGCTGAATGCAAGGGGATCTTTCACATCCATTTGCTCAGCAACCAGGAATAGGCAGAAGGGACTTAGTTTTATCCTCTTACCAAGGCTATAAATAACTTCATAATTAAAATATATAGCCTTTGTGAGTTGAAGTTCTGAAGTAATTTAAATGTCAAGTAGTAGCAATACCTTATCACTAGACACAGTCTGCTCATTATGTCTTCTGATTTGGGCTGTGTCTGGAGTCTCCTGTAAGCGATGACAGTGAGCCTTGCTTTCACTGAGCTTGTGACTTCATAAAGGAATTAACACTGCTATGCAGCAATGTCCATTTTGTCACTGATATAATTCAGGATCTTATCAACTGCCTGCAGAAACAGCTTGTAAAGGTGTGGTGTGGTGCAGGGGATAATAAGCATCCTCACTGTTTACTCAGCGTCTCTGAGTGATCTTCCCCAGAGGGAGTGACAAGAGCTGAAGAAAGCAAAGGTGCATGGGCACAGGGCGATGGGGCAGCTCACAGGCTGAGCCAGGAGTACGGACAGCCCTGTGCCTATCCCGTGATTTAGCTCTTGGAACCGCTGAAGTTCCCCTTGTTGCTACTCTTTAAGAATATGTGTGTCCTTGTCTAAGATGTAAATATTATTTCTAAGCTACGGTGACTACCTTATTCCCACGTCCAGTCTTACGCTGTGGTAGTTCCTGAGCTCTCATGTAAATCATTCCGGGTAAAGAGGGATAATAATAGCAGCAAGACCTGCAGCTGCTCTAGGGATGCCTAAATATGAGTGTACTTCCAATTTAGGGAAGAGTAATTTTGACTTGGGAAGCCAGCTTGCTTTCTTGGAGCAGCTCAACATGACTTCCAGTGCCAGCTGGGGCCTGCCGTAACCCGCTCCTTTAACATTTTCTTGGACTTTTAGCACTACAGGAGGGAGCCAGGGAACAAAGGAAAAAAGATGTAAAAAGCGTTGAGGAGTTGACCTGCAAACCTGTGCAGATGTGCTAGTCCAAGCCAGAACTCGGTGCAACCGTGGCAGCACAGTTTCCGTGTGCACAAGCTGACTTGTTCGAAGCAGGTATTTCCAGGCTGCGCTGCGTTCTGCAGCACAAACACACCTGCTGCTTGAATACTCCTGTGTCCAGGGAAATACGACTTTTATAAATATAAACACAATCTTGTCAGAGGAATTTGTGAGTCTGATCAATTGCTTCTCTTTCTGAAAGCAATCAGCAAACTGCTGACTATGATAGTGTATGTCAGGAAAAGTAGCCATACCCATATCATCACCTACACAAAAAGATTAGCAAATCAGTTTGCACTTCTATTTTATGCTTTTTCTTCTAAGCTGCCTCTACTTGCTGCTTCAAGATAAGTACTCTGTGGTGTGACCTCAATCTGTTTCTAAGAGGTGAGAAAAAAATAGGAAAACCAAGAGAAAACTGAAGGGCAATATGTCTGTAACAACTGAAGCAGAAAACCTGGAAGGAGATGGTACTAAAATTTCTGTTAGCCAGCAGGAATTTTGCTGATTCACACCCACCGCAGGTCTGGCCTGATGGTGTGGGAGAGGAAGAGCCGGGGAGACAGATCAAATGCTGCGATGGTGAGGAGTGACAAGCAATCTGAGCCTCCTTAACGTGACCTGATTTTTGAGAGAGCTGGCACTTAGTGCGTTCGGTAATCAGGCCTTTTCAGGTGAATCAAGCTGAGACATCCTGAAATCAGAATACGTACAAGAGCTGGCTACCGTGGAAAACATTGCCAAGATCTATAAATACCTTTGCGGTAATAATAGAAATGCGGGAGGACAGTGTTGCATCTATAGGAAGACAATTTATCTGACTTGAAGTCAAGGGAAATTCCAAGCTCTGGCAGATGTTTGCTGGCAAAACCTCATGCTGTATCTTGAAACACTGCTGCCCCCAGCTGTCTGCGTGTCCCTGCTGTCGGAGACCCCTGCCGCTGCCATGGGACAGAGCAAAGGTATTATGGACAGGTACGTCACCTGCACCACTTCTGTCTCAAGTTTAAGTGCAAACCCACCTTCACCAGCTGGTTGTGGTGAGGCCAGGGTGTGAGCTGGGTGTCTCAGATGTGGCAGAGGAAGAGTATGTCCCCGGGGCAATGATGTCCTTGGCAGCAGCCAAAGCCAGCCCTACTGCCTGCCAGAGCCTGCAGGCTAAATATTCAAAATAATCTACAACAGGTGGATTCTTGGAGGAACGTCTGTGGAACCTGTCTGTTCTACATACTTGTGTGCTTCCTCTCCTTGTGAAGTATCTGAGCACTGACAGTGCTTTTAAAGCAGCTCTTTTTTTAAAGCAGCTTTTTTCGTGTAACAGCCTGTGTGATGGGTATGTGCTGTAAACTTGCCTTTGGATGGTGATGCAGTCTCAGCCAAACAACTAAGTTATGGTGGGGTTAACAAGCACCTGCTCTTTATTTAAGCCACTGTAACTATTGATTTGATCAAGTCACAGAGTAATTCAGACTGGAAGGAACCTCAGTAGTTCATTTGGACCAAGCTCATTTGCATGCTCCTAGTCTACCCAAATAAAATATATTAGCGTAAACCTTTCTGCTGAGGTTTTAAGTTAAGCAGAATTACTTCATAATTCTAAGACAAAAATGGGGAATTAAAATATAAAAAGAATTTCAGGGGAATGGAAAGCAGGTTGAAGAGAAGGTATTTAGAGATAGCCAGTCTGTTCCATGCAACAGTGATATTTCAAGGTCATAGCCAGAACAGCCGCAAGTAGGATGGTCAACTTGAAGAAAGAAAATCAAATTTCTAAAGCCAAATATGGCAGGAAGGGCTGAAACCTGAAGAAAATGATTCTAACGTCAGAAGCACTCAAAAGCAGTTTACTCAGCAGTAGTGCAGATCCTATTGGCAGCAGTAAAAAAAATGAACAGGACCATCTTTACAGAGTTTAGAAATGGAAACTAAAAGCTTTGAAGGTGAGATCATGGAAGAGGCTACCTGGAGAGTTGTTTAAGAACGTATGGAAGAAAAATAAGATAAAAAGCATGAGGGAGTGGAGTGCTTTCATCAGTCAGGCAACAAAATGAACTCTGAACAACTGTGAGATGTGGTTTAGTGTGCCCTCAGTTTTGGCCTATTGCTGTCCTTCCTGGCAATGAGGTCCTGGGTATGAGATACTGTTCTGAGGCACCTACTTCAGTGCCAGCTGGATACGTTAGCTGAAATTTAGTGGATCAAGTTGGTTAACTAGATGGGGTTTTCCAACTTATCCATCTCTGTAGTCACTGGATTTTCCTATTGAATGAAGTTTCTCCATTCTGTAGCTCTGCATAAGACACTGAAAAGAAAAAGAAAAGCCTCATAACCTGTGTAGGCAAAGACCGTTTTACCTTGTGGTTCATCTAGTCTGGACTACCTTTGGTCAATAGATGGAAATCTGCAGAACTTCTGCCGTCACATTTGGGTGCTTGCTTATTTAGATCTATACACAATTTCTGATAAGCAGAGTTATAATTTCCATATGAAGTTATAAGTGGATTTATGGGTTCATACTGTTTGTTTCAAATGATCCAATATGATATTTCTGCTACTACCAAGTGATGCATGATGGATAAATGCCTTATCATGTTTACATCCAGAAACGTTGCAGTACATTATTCAATGTGTCATATTTATCCACTTCTGCTAACAGCTGTAATGAACTATGGGTCTTCTAACTTTTATTTTCCTTGTGGTCACTTCTGATTATGTGACTGAAGTAACTATTGAATGGTCAATGAAGCCAGGCAATCAAGCACTTCAAGAGAAAGCCTAACACAATTTCATTTGTCAGAACAAGAGAAGAATGATGTTATTTATTAAATGGGTGGTCTGATAATGAAAATATGGTGACTCATAGTGTGGCTGGTGGTTTTCTTTAGTGCTATGTAATCCCTCCTCTCTCCCCCCACAAAAATCTGCCCCTATGGGAAGCTCCTCGCTAAGTTATATATTTGGAAAAGTAGGACAATTTCAATTCTTCCTCCCAGAAAGGTGCCTTCTCCTCAGGCTTCTGAGTCATCATGGCTGTGACTCACATGGCTTGCGTTCATGAAGATGAGTCACTCCAAATTTTCTGGCATTAAGACGATCCTACTATCTATCAGTGTGTGATCTGCTGTACACTGAGAAAATGTTCTGAGCCACACAGTTGTAAGTAGACATTAGGGAGAGGTAATAAAAGAGAGGGAAAATCTTTAAGCAAGTGATGGTTAGTTTGATCTCTCATTTTGGGGGACAGGGGAAGGTGGAAGAAGATGACTGTGATAAAGTATAGATTATTCTGGTGGCATTAGCAGATGTCATTCATTTGACTGCCGAGTTCCATGGACAACAATTCAGGAGACAATGTTAAAGAGAGACTCTTTGCTGGTTAACTGTGAGAGAGAAGACTTTGAGAGGCTGAAATAGCTGACATCTGAAAATAAGAAGCCTTCCCGCCCGCTCCAATAGCTGTAGGAGGGGTGTTAGCAGCTGTAACAAAAAGCTGAGAAGCTGGATAGTGATTGCATGATACGTAAACTGCAAGATTAGATGTTCACATTTTTGTGAGCTGTCTTTTTCTTTAAAAAGAGGAGGAAAGTGGTAACAGCAAAAATGGTTTTACTTTTATCATTTGACTGTAGACAGGTGCTCTGAGAAGGCTCTCTGGAGGACCAGGCAGGTTGGCTCTCCGAATTTTCCCCCATTTTGCTTTTTCTTCACTTTGTCCTTTTCTTCAAAGTAGGGGAATGGCACCTAGACATAAAACCAGCAGGGAAGGAATAGTATGTGTGTATCTTCTTGGATCATTATCCAAGAGAAAATGTGCAGAAGGGCTTCAGCACCCAGCAAGGCAAACTCTTGTAAAGCTGGGGCATGTCAGGTGGCTGACCTCTAACACTGAAAACTGGGAGCTCAGAAGATGCAGCAGAAAGGGCACTGGGATAGGAGAGGAGTTTAGATTCAATTCCCTGCTCTGCTGCTGACCCATTGTAGGACTTCTGACAAGTCACCTAAGGTGGCAGAGAGGTTTCTTTACTCACTGCTGAGCCCCCCTTCATTATAGAGAACCGTATGTGCCTTTTTTATTTTTTTCCTGTGGAACTCACCATGCCTCAGTCTTTTAATTTAAAACACAGCTGGAGGAAGAGCTGCTGCTGGTAACCTTACTTTGTAACGGCTCAGTAATTAAAGCTCTTGCCCAGGATGAAGGAGACCAGATCCCAATATTCTTTTTTCTGAGTGAATATAAATCCACTCAGATCAGAAGAGTAACATGCCACCAGGATAATGCTGTTCTTAGCTGAGACACTCATCTCTGTCCTTGTTAACTTGATGCCACTGCATAACCAAGAATTCAACATGGATTGCACAGGAGAGAAGGGCTGGAGAAGGCACTATCCTGTATTCATCTGGTCAGGGAAGTCACCAGATGGGAGGAGACTTGCCATTCTCCTGCTGCTCCCAGCACTGTTTCCATACAGGCCCTGTGTACAGGGCTGCAGTCATATGCAAGTTCTTTGTCTTGTGCAATGAATCTTTAATTCTGTCTGACAATGCCTCAGCTACATGGCTGAGGAGTGCTCCCCACCTCCTCCCGCCTTCCATCTCCACAAGTCGGGTGTTTCATGGATAGTTCTCTTTTTTGGGATTTACACGATGGAAGTTTGAACCTTGTTGAGATGACAGGGTACTGAACCCACGTTTTTCCATGTCCAGTGCAAGTGCTCTAACCCAAACTATTACATTGATGGGGGAAAGGGGCTGATGCTCAACTAGCCAACTGCAGCAGCTGCATTCTGCAGGGAGCCAGCTTCTGGCAGTATTGGCGCGCCCGCACACCGGGCACAGGGAGGGTAAGGTCAGGGGTACTCGGCTTCTGCATTTGCTCAGATATCAGCACTTCAAAGAGTGTAGAAGCTTGGCTAGCTCTTGTTCAGGGATGCTGTCAACAGGCTTAGAGCCTTCAGTGTTGTGTGACCCAAGTTCTGCATTTTTTGCAGGGGATGGGTGGGTGGGTGGGTTATCAAGTCTAGTAATGGAAGAAGTGCTAAGGCTGCAGTCTACCTGCCATTTTTGGATGCGTTCCTGAGTGGACTGAGGTCGTGGATCCTGTGAGGCTGAAGGCTGGGGTTGCCTTCTGTGGAAGTTTCGTCACTGAAACTAAAAAGTTCTCATACTTAACCAATGTGCATGAACCCTGTGGTATTATCTTTACGTTAGAGCTTGTCTTTTCAGAAGATGGCAACAGTGACATAGGCAAAGACCTTTGCTTGGTGATGTTTTGCAAAAATAGAGGAACATTTAGAGTAATTTTAAAAAATTACGTAATTTTCATTGATGTTGCAGAGTTTGCAGAGGGCAAAACTGATCAGCTTCTTATTTTAGCACAGTCTTATTTGGGAAGGAGCTTGATAACTTCTGGAGGATAATTGGAAAGAATTCAAATTTTTCTGAATTAAAGTTTAAAATTATTGTTGCAACATATGTTTCTGAAATTATTAGTAGTTCAGCATCCCTTCCCTCCAAACACATGCTGAATTTGAGTCAGTTCTTAAAGCCTCAAACCAGTTGGCAGTGTCCCTTTAAAACTGCTCTTCCACTGCTTTCATTTGTCTAACTGGCACAGTAGTCAGCGCCACAAAGAAGCTTATGCATATTTTATGAGTATTTCAGAGAATCGCCATACAAAAGGAGAAGGAGGCTATATCTAAGTATTACCACTTCACCTATTGTGACCTTCTCAAGGATTTTTTTAGATAGAAGCTGAAGCATATGATCATGGCAGAGCAGGGGTCAGGGATCATAGGGAGGGGAAAGAAAACAGTGACTCAGGGTGTTTGAGGACACTTGCTTCTTGTCACCTTGGTTTGTGTCATCTGGTCATCAAACTCTTTGTTCAGAGCTTTATTCTAAGGTTGTTGGAGTCATTCAGAGCATACTAACCCCCCCAACATTTGTTTCTGATATTTTGGGCTAAATTATATGAAATGTTGGTTGGGTGGTTCCTATTTTTGTTAACTCTGAATGCCGTGCATTTCATAGGATTCCTAAGACATAGCATCCTTTACTCTGTTTCTATCAGCTTCTGTGAAAACAGCTTTTCCCTTTAATGAGAAAGAAGGGAAATATTTGCTAAAATGAAATGCAGTTGTTGCCTGTTTAAAAATAAAACAGCACAGTCGGCATCCTTTTAATGTTTTGAGTCCTAGACTATTTACAGGTTAATTCAACTATAAAACACCATTGGGAATACTAGTTTAGATGCAGCGTTATGCAAATAGTTAAAACTAAGTGTGCAACACACCTTGTGTTTGCTAGGCTATGCAGAGATATGTGGAGTATTTTTATGACACACAAATATATAGAAAGAACTGCAGCAGTTACTATCTATTGACAAAGAAGGCGGCCAGGGACAGAGGTGACCTCCACGCAAGATGTAGATGGAGCGTGCAGGGTGTTTTGGCACCAGGTGGGTGTGCAATGAAGCTGGCAGAGCTTGCTCCAGCTGCAGGAGCTGAGCAGCGTGGTGATCTCTGCCTCTCGCTGTGAGGCTGGAGTTCAGGAGGGTGAACGGCCACCTCTGTGAGTTTGCAAGCCAGTGTGCTCGATGCACAGGATGCTTCCAACCTGCGAATAGATACAGGTTGCTGAATGCTCTGACTCGGATTTATTTCAGATTTCCTGTGAAGCAGCCTTAGAGGACTATTTACACAGAATTTTAGAGGTACTGTTAAGGCAGCTCTCACTGGAATTAGTTTCCATTATTTACTCATGGACTTTATTTCTGTGCCATCTTTTCATCTTCCTGTTCCCATATGGCTAACTGTGGAAGATGCTGATTGTACCATGTGTGGTTATTGGACTGCTTTAGCTGGCTTCCTTACCTAGCAGCAAAAACACGCGATTCCAATGTCAAATGCTGGATGCTTGCTTCTTTCTTCTGATTGCTGCCTGTTTGCTTCCCTCGATTTTAGTTAAACTGAAGTTCACTGTACCCAGGAGTGAGCAGTTCTGTACC
This sequence comes from Chauna torquata, assembly GCA_013399475.1. Lineage (NCBI taxonomy): Eukaryota > Metazoa > Chordata > Aves > Anseriformes > Anhimidae > Chauna > Chauna torquata. The sequence continues at coordinate 270,038 of VXAL01006005.1, read as the reverse complement.
TCTTGGAAAATGTTTTTTTGCTTGCTGTCTTGATGGGATCGCGAAGCTGTGCTCCTTTTTTGCAGACTGTCCTGAGCAGCACACCTTCCTCATGTCAGATATTGAGCTCTCCCTTGTGTGTGGTTTGGCTCAGCCAAAATGACCTCAGCAGAAAAACTCACATACTTGCTTCTCTTCCTAAGTAAATACTGCACTGCACTGACCTCAGGCACCTACCGGCAGCTGGAGTGCCTGACTTCCTGCACACGGTGTGTTAATTTGGGCTTTGTGATGGTCTTGGATCATCTCACAGGCAGGGTGAGCTCATGTTGATTTGGAGAAAGGGCAGGGTGAGGTCTTGTCTACCAGATTGACTGCACATCCCTTTGCAGCCTGGGCAGGGACAGAAACAGATAACGTAGTTATCTGAACCATGAAATCCTCTTGTCAGTCCTCTAAAGCTCTGCCTCATTTTCAGTGCACTGCTCAGCTGCTGCAACAAATGAAGCAAGGGTTACACAGGCAACAGGCTGTGTCAGCAAGGAACCTGACTGTCCCACGTGAGATCGAGCCAGCATCCTGAATGAGGAAGGGGCAACAGCCTTGGATCATACGATTGTAGACAGTATCCTGTGATCCTCCTGTTTGTCTCAGTGTTTGCTGAGCTACCCTAAATTCCTCCCTTGCTTCCGGTGTCAGATAAAGCAATGCTATAAAGGTCTCAGATATATGAATTTCAAGGGCTGTGGGGTGGAGGTAGAAGAACTAGAGACATTTAAAGAAAGCAATTTTTCCAACAGACAAATAACTTTTTTCTTATTTTGAGAAATAGGTATACTGTTTTGCTGAAAGATCAAAATTTGTGCTTCAGATGGTGAAAACTTTATAGTCAAACAAAGATTTAGTGTAGGGAGCGTAAGGCAAAGTCGTAAGGCAGAGCTATTCATCTTGTTTATGATATTTTTCTTCTAACTGACAATAATCTATAAGTAGGTAGTGATAGCAAAAAAAAAAAAAATGCTGACATTTCTGCGATAACAGTGTTGCAATTGCAGATATGATATCCCCTGAAGAGAAGAAAACAGTAAGTGAAAAAAAATGCAGGTTGCTTTGTTTTTCAATAATATTTGTGGCAGACATATGGAAATTTTGTTGTTTTGATGTATTTGTTTATAAAATATGTTGTTGCAACTGTATGAGAACATGAGCCCTCTCAAGCAGGGACCGCGGGGTGCTGGGTGAGCTGCGTGCTGTGTCTCCCTTTGGCTTTAGAAGCCCCTGGGGCAGGCGCCCACGAGGGCGGCTGCCTCCCCTTTGGCTGCTAGCAGAGGCGTGCGTTGCTAGGCTAGCGGGCAGCTGATGTTCAGCCCTGCATTATCTCGTGCTCTGAGCAGGGGTGGCTCAGCACATCTTTTGTTCCAGAGGACTGGATTTTGTCCCTTTAAGCATTTGTTGGTGAAAGCTTAGTGGAGGTAGTCAGGAGAGACCCTTGCAGGTAGCATGTGTACAAAACTGCTGGCTGGGACAATTTGCCTTCATCCCCGCCAAAAGTTACAACAGCAGCTTTGAAATCTTTCTCTGAAAGTCTCTGATGTAGCGTAACCCTCAGCTAAGCCATCAGTCTCAGTTTGCACCATATTATCTGCACCATGATGTCCCCAGCCCCACAGCTCTTCTGGTTAGGTCATCTCCATTTCTTCTGCTTGTCACTGCTTGGGGAAAGGCGTGTTACTGATCAGATGGAGAGAAGCAGCATACGTAAATTACTGGAAGATACGACAACAAATTATTAGAGTTGAATGTTAGATATGTAAATGACCCAGACTTGGACATGGCTGGGGAAAATTGGAGGTTCTGGAGGATTATGTTGATGAGATGCTGGGGAAGGGAAAGGTTCAGGCCTACATTTTTTGAATGCAGTTTATTCATACTTCCATTTGAATTTTCATTCGGTTTGACACATGTATGTTAGCAAGGGTAGAGGAGCTAAAATGAAGGAAATAAAAGAAGACAAAAAAATCATTTTTTGAGGTGAGGGGAATTCATTCGATTTCAGAGGGTAAATGTGCTGGAGATTAGGAGTCAGGAGGGGCAGCTTACACAGGTTTCAGAGGAGCTTGTTGTCTGGTGTCTTAGAGCAGTCTCTGACTCATGACTACTGGCTTTCTAATGTCAGACAAGTCATCCAAGAAAGTCTTTTGTTGAGTTCAAAGATAAATGAAAAGAAGGTCAGGTGGGTTAGCTGGAAATGGCACCAGCGTAAAGCTGGATGTGATTTGTAAAATGGAACAATCAGTCACATCAATTTAGAGGCAAGTATATGCGTTATATTTATCGTACATGGCTGGATAAGATGGTAGAGAAAGGATCTGGTGCGGGTTGTTCAGAAACGCAGCTAATGCCATGGCCACAAAAGGAGAGACCAGAGAGTCTGCACTGGAGCGGTACAGGCCCCTCACTGAGGCTGCAGTGCCACCAGGAGCACCTCAGGGTGCTGATCAGGAGTGGTCCCCGCGCCCTGGCATGGTGTCAGTCCTGGAGCTGAATTGGAGAAGTCAGACAGCCAAGGGAAAACCCAGAGGGGAATGGGGCTGCAGTTTGCTCTCCCCAGCTTTACTAGGAGCAACCCATCTGAGGTGCCCCTAGGAAGGAGCTGTCACTGAGCCAACAGGCCCTCGGCAGCCGCTGTACGGCACCACACCTGGGCTGAAACCATCCCCTGGGTCATTGGTCTTCCCCATCAGTCACCAGCTGCAGCAGAGCTGGTCTGAACTTGGAGCAGATGGTTTGCTTACTGTTTAGGCTATGGTTTTTTTTCTTTTTTTTTTGAAATACAACCTAATAAGAATATATTGCATTTGGACAGACTCATGTCTTCTCCAAGTGAAGTGTGAGCAAAGATTCAAAGTTTGGGCAGGGGATTTTCCTTAGTCTAGAAGTGGGGGTGTAGAGACCACAGATAACTTGTCCTTCCATAGTTTTCTGCTAATACCATTCTAATGCTACTCCTTATTCTCTCCTCTCCTCTCCTCTTCTCTTCTCTCCTCTCCTCTCCTCTCCTCCGAATTGCTGTGAATCAAGGTCATTTCACTGTCCTCTGCAGACAAAGTCAGGTTTCTACACTCTGGGATCGATTAGTCACTGGGAAGCAATGTCATCGCCTGGCTTCCTTGTGCTGTATGCTTGCATATTCCGGGGAAACTTAACAAAAAATCCTTTTTTATTATTATTTATTAATGCTACTAGAGTTGTAAACACTGACCTCTTTTCATCCAAAGTCTTTGCCGTCAAATACAGAATGGTTTATGTATGCAATGCTATTCTTGACAGCCTAATCATGCAGTAGGTAGAATTAGGTGCGTTCTGTCTGTGAGTGAGCTGCCTTTGGTTGCACGATCTGTTGAACTGGCAGAAGAGCAGCCTCTGGAAACTTTCTGAGAGTGGTATCCTTGTTGTTGCTGCCACAAACTGTTCAAATTGCAGGAGGTGAGCCTTGATATCATTATAATGCACAGAAGAGAGAATACAGGATTTCATTTTTATGTTGAATAACAAAATGGGTAACAGTTTCTAATGGGAACGAATAACAGGTCATGGCAGAAATGATACTGGAGCAGACTGAAATTATTCCCATATGATCCTGGAAAGACTTGTGGCAATATATGAATACACAATTAGTCTTGGGAGGGAAGGAAAAAAGAAGAATAAAAAGGGACACTGCCGCTTCTCAAGCAAGCTTAGCCTGGTGGTGTAAGGGAGTGATGACATGGGGAAGCAGTAAGTGACAAGCAGCAAAGACACTCTGCCACCAAGTTACCTACTAAAGCAAAAAGAAACTGCAGTTATAATGCTATGGACTGTATTTCTAGAGAAATCTGGTTTTGTTTTGTTTTGTTTTTGTACAGAGTAGTGTCTTCATGTTGATATTTATTTAAAACTTTGTTCGAACACCCTATAAGGCAGGAAGAATTTTTCCACCAACTTAAGCTGTTTTTGACTTGATTCTGTATTGCACAGCTTTGGCATTTTTGTGTTTTCTTTTATTTCATGTTTGCTGGTTAGAACTGAGAAAGCTGAAAAATGCCCAGGTCAGCTTCTCCCTCTTCTATGTCAGAATTTATACAATTAGAATTTGGCTTCTCAGCTACTGTTTTTCAGAGATGTTCACAAAATGTTTTAGTAACTAATTCTTGGTTTATCATAGCTTTTCTCTGCAATTTAATATTCCAAATGCAAGCCCTCTCCTTTGGTATTATTAGAACATGTTTATCCCATGATATGTTCTGTACCCTTATTTATATTAACATCTAGCTATTAGTTATTCTTATTTCTGAATTTGGTTTTCTTTGTTTTTGCCATTATTTCTGTTGGTAAACTGCTTGGTTGATTATACATTGAACAAAACCAACCTTTAAGAATAGAAAAATGAACGTAATAAGTAATTTGGATAAGGGAAGATTAATTGGAACTTTTAATCATTCCAGAGTATTAAGTGAAAAATATGATGAAAAGATACCAAAATGCGCAGTCAGTGGTTTAAAACAATTCTTATGGCTAAACATAATGCATATATGGAATGACAGCTGTTTATACTGCCAGATAGTTAAATAAAGCATGGTTTCTTGTATATGAAAGCAATACAATGATCCTAATACAAACACTTCATTAGTTTCTAGATAAGTGAGTTTTTGAATTGAACAACCGCAAATGAAAAAGGAATATAAAATTTAAAGCCTTCTAAGTAAGATTACTTGGAGAGAAATATCAGTGTTCCATGCATTCAGTTCACAGCCACTGAGAAATGCAATGAAAAATCATGTAATTCCCAGACAAAAAGCTCTCCCTTAATTTAGCTGAAAGTGTAAATACGTATCTGCTAATTAAAAACCGTATTAGAGTGTTATTAGAATTTCCCAATGAACCAAAAAACAAATCTTAAATTCAAACAGAGGGCTAAGCACCTATGCAAATGTGTACCCATATCTTCACTGGAAAGAGTAGCTGCAAACAAATCAAAGACATTTTTATCAGTAACGATAATGACAAAAACTAATAGCAGTTATTTACTCACCTCAGACTTATTTTTTTTTAATGAAAAAAATGACCTTAGTGAATTGACGCCTCAATTCCTGCATTTTCTTGCTATTTATATGTTGTTGTTCTAACATTGAAATTCCTTTTTAGAGAAGGCAACTAATAATTATTAAAACTCTGGAAACTTACTAAGAGGAAAAAGAAAATAAATGTTGCCTGTGTCTAGACTCTTACTCCCGTATCTGCTAGAAGTCTCTTCAAACTGTTGTTCCAATGCTTACGAGACAGCCAAGGGAAAACAGCAAAGACATGTTCCTGGTATGTGGGGAAACGATATAGATTCCTTGTTATGTGCTTGGTTTTAAATATAACAATTTTGGAATCTAAACAAGATTAGAAAGTGAATTTTTTTCATAAGCAGTTCTCTGTATGCCATCCTCGTATTAGTATCCATAGTGTTACAACTGCAGCCGTGATTAAGACTGGGGACAGTCTGATTAATGATGTCTGTCTCAACAAGGTCCAGCCGCCCCCCAGCTGGGAGAAAATTTCCAGTGATTCACAGATTGAAATGACGCAGATTCAGGCTGTGCAGCTTGCTATCAAGGTTACAAACGTGGCAGATGATGGATCAGATGCTCCTGTGTTTTCTGGCTGTGCTCAGGCCGGTGGTGCTCACTGCATAGTTTTGGCAGCTTTGTACAGTCTTTGGACCTTTGGATTTTGGGACAGATTCTCACAGCTTGCAGATGAGTGTCCTCTGTGGTTGGGAAAGGCCCATGAAGAAATGGTGATACTCTTTTTTTATGGTGATTAACAATGCTTTTATTTAGGAGGGAAGGACAGAGTATCTGATGGTGAAGCCACTGGGTGAATTTTGCTCAGAAAGCTGTTTTCTGCTTCCTAATAATATGGTTAATATTTGTATCTAGTTAATACTACTAATTTCTAGTAATAATCTAGTTAATTATTGAACAATAAACAGGATTAAATTGTTATCCGTGCTTAGTTGCTGCTGGAACACAACAGGAGCCATACTGGGAAGGACTACCCATGGCAGTGGTGGTAGGCACGAGTGCTTCAGAGTGCTATAAAGTAAAGCAGCTGATGGGTGAGCTGCTTGAGGCTGGCGATGGCTGGTGCTGGCGACTTCTTTGCAGCAAACCATATGGGCAGTTCTCTCTCTTCTGAAAAGACACAAGCAATCAGGAGGAGCCCACCTTCTTCCTTCTACTGTTGGAGGTTTACAGATGCTGTTAGCATGCTGTTATCAAGACTTGTATCATTTGTACTTGACCCAAATATTGGTACTGGAAGCAAGAGCCATTCTTTTGAACAGCTGTAGCTAGATTAACCTGTCTGCAGCTTTGGCAGTGCTTGTAGGTAGGTGGAAGCTATAATGGAGATAAACCATTCTAAGACAAAGAATGATTTTTCTGATGGTTTCTGCTTTTAATCAGTGGAATGTCAAATATATTGGAAAAAAATGTATTTCTACAGTCACCTCTCCATCCAGGTCATACAGCTAAAGCTGGGATTGCAGAGATGTACAACCTGAACAATAACTGAAAAGCTTTGAAATTGAGCCTTCTCCAAAGGTGTTCAGTCCTGCCCTGGGATACAAAAAGAGTCAAGTCTTTGCAAATTTGTGGGCACGCTGCAAGACCCCAGTGTTGCTATACAGGGTGTCTGCTGGAAGACCTGCTGTGAAGGTTTTCTAGGGACAATCTTGCAGCTTGGTGGGTAATGAAAATAAAATCTAGTGTGCACGAGTGGCTGAAGTGGGGGAAACAGGGTTGCTGTTGGATATATTTCTATTGTAATTTTAGCTTGGTTTCCTATGGAGAAGAAGCATTCATGACCGTGTTGCATGACTGTCAGGTCATCTCTCATGCAGAAACTTTTGAGCTAATTGGCCAATAGTGGGATGGAGGTCACAAAAATGTTTCTGAATGTTTTGTGAAAAGAAAGGAGCAGAGGCAAGAGGAAGCTCTCCATGGGGTGAGAGATGTGGGGTGACTTCATCTGTTTCAGACCAGAGAAATCACATGAGTGGATATGTTGTAAGTGTCCCAGTGACACAAAATGATTTTATGGAACATGAGATACATCTGTAAAGAAACTAGACTTCCTTCATTGTACTGTCTACAGATTGTTTTAATTATTATTTAGATGGTAACAAAGGCATTCCAGAGTAGCAAAGAGAGATTTAAAAATGTTAAATGATGTTGTCACCCACCCTTTATATAGTCCGAGGTCTAAAAGCAAGGACGTTACGTTTTGTCAGTATTATAAAGCACCACATAGTCTGAGCAGACATTTTTGAGAAGACTAATTTCTAACAAAATTCAAGGGACAAAGCTTTGCACCAGCCCACAGACTTGCTGAATTCTTGACTACTAACCACAAAGAGTACCTGTGCAGGTTGCTTTGATGTGGTTCTGTTCCTCTGTGGCCTTTTAGCTATTTGCCAGTCTGACTGGGCACAAATGGATAGTGAAGTGTTATACAAAGCAACATCTCACTTGTCAGCTGCACCCCTGCTGTTGATGCTTCTCTCTGGGGAGCCATTGAGTTAAATGGCGCAGAGTCAGCTGGCTGGGTTTTTCTTCTCTCCTGTGCTATGACTTCACCTCATTACCTCCCAGGTGAAACTGGAGCTGTCTGCATCAGCAGCCTGGTTCTGATTTCAAAGAATGAGTTAGGAGTTACGACTATTGACTGTGGAAGGCCAGAGCATTGAAGCACTAGCCTATTTTAAATCTATTGTACCCAGTTTTGATGCAGTCACTGCTGATAGAATTAATTGTTGGGCTTTTTTGGTCAGTTTTGTTCTCAAATACTGCAGTAGAAAGTTGAAAAAACATAGGAGAGGAGAGCAACACTACAGAGGGAAGTATGTGTTACAATCTTCCCTGTGACTCCTGAGAAATGACACAGTAATCCTAGATGTAATGTTAGAATAGTGCTTGCAGCTCTTCGTTTATCAATTTTAAAAGTGCATAGCTAAATACAGAAGTATGCAGAACATAAAAATGCATTGGTAAAAGAAAGGGGAATAATATTTGTTTGTTTGCTTCTCTGCTGTAACAGTTCAGACAATGCAGCCTGAACATTTGTAGTTGTCTTTGTAAGGTACGTTTGAAAGCTCATCAAAATCTTACCTATTATTCTAAAACAATTATTTAAAAATGTAAATCCTTTCATTTCTATGGAGATGAGCAGTGACAAATAATTAGAAATGTAAGCTCGGATCAAGTGTATCTGCAAATAAAGCCTATACTCTCACAGGACATCTGCAGCTAGAGTGCCTGAATCCAGGCTGTGCAGTGAGAGGTTCCTTGGCATTTGATTCCTAATAGGCTAATCCTACACTGACAAAGCTTAGGAAGAGGAAATCTGTTTTCTTTCTTCTCCCTCAGCATTAAGCATAACTTATTTAATACAGAGGCAACAGCTAAAGCAAAAATCCCAAGCCCTGCTTGTTCAGTTACTCAGAAATTCAGCATAGAAACTGAGGAACGATTTCACACATAATGAAACTGCAGACAAAGAGTGGGTAAAGTGGCAGAATTTGAGAACGTTATTTTACTAAAAGTAGTTTCATACTTTAGCATGTGATGCTATTTTCAGGGCTGCTTCTCACAGGCAGCAGGTGGGAGAAGCACTGCACAGAGAGCCCCTGAGAGCTGTTAATGTAATGGTGCTCTACCGGTTTGCGAGCCTCATTTCTAGTCATCTCAGAGGTTACCAGCTTTCCATTAGCAACTGCTCTGAAGACACAAAAAGTACTGAAAATGTGGTAATACAAATCATTAGAGAGGAAGTGTCTTGAGAAGCTGACAGAAGTTGTATGGGGCTGTAGGGAGCTGGATCATCCTGAGGGGGGAAGCCCAGATGTAAAGATGTTCCTGAGTTGGTGTCCTTTTTGATTACATAGGTTTCTTTGAAAGAAGAGTTAGCTCACATAAACCTGCTTGATGACTTCTTAGTTCTTAAGTATTTCATGTGTCCTGTGTTACTAGGAAAAACTGTGTAATTAGGCTTGTCTTCCATTCATTAATCAAAAGAGAAAATAGATTTGATTTTAGGCAAGTTAAGCTGATCTAACGAAGGAATGGAGAAGGAGGGAAAAGCAAGAAGCAAAAAAGGCACAGAAGGAAAGATAAAGGAAAAGAACAAAGAACAGCAGAAAGGTTCCTGCAGACACAGCTCAGGGCTGTAAAGGTGTCTGTCTCATAAAGACAAGGACTCTGGAAGACAAACAGGGAGCGAAGCCAGCACCAGGTGGGAAGCCCTGGCAGAGCACGTCTGAGAGCTCAGCAGCTGCATCACCCATCTGCATGCACAGGGCAGCTGCCTCACCCTTGCTGGCCTCTTCGGGCTCTAAGTTTCTTGGGCAGGGATCATGTGTCTCTGCCATCCAGCGTTCTCACGGGTGCTATAAAATATTTAAGTGCTCTAATGAAACATGTGAAAACCTAGAGGGCACCTTGAGCAGGAGAGATTTATGAAAAAAAAAGTAAGCTCAGTGCTTGAGTGTGAGAAAACGGGAAGTAAATTTTACACCTTACTCTGCCCCTGACAGTGACCCCACTAGTGTCACATAATGAATCACCTAAGTGAAATACTGCTGTGAGTCATGGACGTGTAAATGGATCAGTAGCCTGGTAGTCAAAGGGTGCTGCTTTTTCCAAAGCACGTTTAGAGACTTAAGCTGAAATGCTCAGAGATCACTCTCTCTGCTGGCAATGCTGTTGCACTGTTCTGGCAGAAACTGAGAGAAACCGCTGTCAGAGCAATGTTAAGTGCTACAGCATCCTCTGGGGATATGAGATGCAAGCTCAGGTCCTTCCCTTGTGTGGGAAGGTTCTTCACAGGTTCAGGTCCTTCCACACAAGGGAAGGAGCAGAACCTGTGATGCCCACTGCATTGCAGGAGGGGTAGGGACACTCCTGGAGTTTCAGTGTCAAGTTGGAGATGACCATTTCTGCAGTCATGGTTGAACCCGTGTTTTAATCATATGGAATTTAAGCTCTCCCTCTCCTCACCAATATTTTTCATTAGAGTGGATTCAGGTGTTTAAGTAGTTTAAATATGACCTGAGCAATTCTTATTTTGCAAGTAATAGTTGCAAAGTATTTGATCAGCCCTATCCATAGTAGTGCTCGAGCTTTCCCTCAACTTTGTATTGTCTCTGTAAACTAGCAAAATACAAATGACCCCAGTTTTACAGCTGAGGCCCCAGACCTGCGCTCTTCAGTTGGTGGAATTCAAGTGTTTGCGATGTGTTGAACACACGACATAAGTCTGTTAGGAGAACAAGCCATGTCACTGCTAAAGGAATTAGGACAACTTTACTTTAGGGGGATGTGAAGGGAATTTTTTGCGAAAATGACCAAATGAACCTTCCGTGGTGCGTGGGTACTTGAAGAACAGAGTGAATCCTAGTGAGAAGCCAGTCAGCAGCGGTCGAGAAGTTCCTCTCGCTGGAGTGGGGCAGCAGATTTTGAGGCCAGTGTTGTGCGCGAAGCCTCTCAGGTGCCCCTGTGAGGCAGGGGGTGTTAGAAAGTTCCTCAGACTGATCTTCTGGTTAAGAAAATTCAAGGGGAAAAAAAAAAACACATATGTAGGTGGGGATGGCCCTTCTCTGTTGGTGAAAGAGGGCACTGGTCCCCGGGTCAGTGGGGACCCGGCACGGGCAGCAGCAGGGGCAGGAGGGCAGGAGCCCAAAACCCCCACCTGGCAGGAGCTTGTCTGCTCTTTCAAATGGAGCATTTTCCTCTTGCTCCTGTTGAGACGAGTAGTGCTCAGGTCTCCCAGGCATGCTCTGTGGCCGGGTGTTTGTCTATTTAAAAGTGGGGAGGACGCTGGGCCACGGCCCTTGCCACTGGGAGGGACCAATGCTTTCAGGCCATTTCAGGCCAGTACCTGCTTGTGATCCATATTAAATGGGACAGAAAGTGGAATTGTGCTGTGCTAGGTATTTTTTGGCAGAAAAATTGTGATTTGCTAATGGCCTTTCCCCAGTTAGATGCTGTACAACTACATTCTTGAAATTAATATTTAATCAGACGCTAATAGCACTTTATGCAGAGTTCAGATGTGCTAGTGAGACTTTGCTTCATCCAGGAGCTTCAATCTGCTGTTCTGCTTACAGAGCTCGTGTGTGTGTATTTTAAAATGATACACTGGCAGGTGTCTTTAGTTATATCTTTGCAGATATTCCTTATCGTAGAGGAAATATGCTATAACACAGGTAAACATGACTGCGGGTTGTTTCACCGGTTGTTTACAGTGCTGACAGCAAAATAAGGCCTTTTGGGGTCATGGTTCCTTCAAAAGACTGGACAGTGTATTTAGGAAAATAGGTATAATGGAATGGAGCTGGCACTTACAGTTTCTGTTTTAAATTTTACATACAAAATTGAAGGTTCATAAAAATTACACTAAGTTTTTCTCTTTCTTTTCTCTCCTCTCTGACCACTAGATCTTTCAATTGTGCAACTGGGCAACGTAGCTTAATCTCGTGTGTTCTCGAGACTAAACTTTTGCCTGCATTGCTAAATAGCAAACCTTACTGCCAAGCCACTATTAAAATCCACAGTGAAATTAAATTCAAAGTGTGTACAATTAAGAATAATAATGGGGAAGATCAATCTTCCTGGTGAAGTGAGTGTTGACATACTAGATATTTCCTTTCAGGTTTGAATGAAAATGCTTGTAATGTTTTTCTTCGGTTGTCATTCAACCCAGCGTTAATTACATTGCAGGGTTTCCCCAATGACATGTTCGTTGAGCCTTATGTAAGTGACAGGATGATTATGTCTAAATGATTTGTAAATGTGTTGGCTTTGAGGGCTTAAATATTTGTATAAACGATTCTTCAAAAAGCTGAGGAATGCTTGATGTTGCCACAGATAACAGGATAACAGCTTTTTTATGCACCTTATTTTAGGGCTCTGTTTTGATTGTCTTGCTCATTTTGGTAGTTTCTTACTTCAGCACAACTACCGTGACTATCAGTGGGACGGTTTCAGAGTAAGAAGCAGACCAGTATAAAGAAGACAACAGAATCTCATATGCAAAGAAGAAATTTCAATTTTAGCTTTAAGACATAAAAAGCTATGATGCATACTTTTCTGAGAGGAAATGATGAGAAAATAAATCTGATGTTAATGTCTCAGTGTGGGGGGTGTGTCTTACCTCTGTAAAAGAGGTAATTTGTTTGGAAAATAAGTTTAATAGAATTCCTACAAAGTTATGTTAAAATTTCATAATAAACGTCCTGATTGAAATCTGCATGATTGTAACAGGGATAGTATTCTAATATTTTTCTTTCTAAGGAGCTGCTGACACATTCAGTTACCGAGCTGTATGTAATGAACATGAGTGCCAGGAAGATGGCCTGGAAACATTTAGCAGCTTTCCCCCAATTTTTCTGTAAGTTAAGAAATGTGTCTTAGACCTGGATGAGAACTGGAATAAAGGAATATGTGAAGCATGGCAGAGAAGAGAGAGCTTTAACTGGCACCTTTTCAAGTCGCACAGATAGAGAAACTACCCAAGGAATCACGGCAGGTATTGCTGTGGGGCTTTTTGTTGGCGTGGGCTGATCGATGAAGGAGCAGGGAGCTTGGAAGCACAGCGAACGATGCTGCAGCCTGCAAGCAGGAGGGGGAAGGCCTCAGACTCAGCCTGTGCTTTGACAGAAGGCATTTCCAATCCACTGGGCAATTAGTGGGAAAGATAAGCAATTAAAAAGTATGGTGGGTTTACACGATAATGGGAGAGGATGCGGTCTATAAAGAGATTGGATGTTTATTGAGACAGTGCCATTGTCATAGGTCAGATATGGGTTACTGCTGCGTAAAAATTGGCAGACTAATTTACTGAAAGCGGAAAAATATCTCTGGGCTGTCAGATGTTCTGCCGTGAAACTGCTTTTCTGAGATAGGGGCTTTTTGCAATATAATGGCTGTGTTGGTTGTCTAAAGAAGATGTAAACCAGCTAGGACATAGCACACTGCTATGTTCTGAGCCAGCTTGTTCTGTAATCTCAAGCGATGCTACAAATACATATTCCAAATGATCTTCAGTTTTCTTGGCAAGATCCTATCTTTGTTAGTCTGTGTACATAATCTCTCTGCTACCAGATATGATGGGCAGAGTTTTAAGCAAAAATAATTTAAGTCCACATAATCATACAACTCCTTTCCTCCCTCAAAGACCCCACAGTCCACTTCACTGACTTCAAGAATAGCTCAGGGATTTTTTCAGCTGCTAACACTGAAATCCAGCAGTTTCTGTGGTAAAACCTGACAATTGGTTGGCATCTCAAGGCAAATTTACTCTAAAATGCAAGGAGAGAGGTTTGCTGAAACTGTGGATTAAGAAAAACAGAATTTGAGTATTAAACATTTAGGGAAGTATTCACTGATTAAGCTGGAGTTTGATGAGGACCTGGGGAATCATGTGGCTAAATGAGTGTTATTTGCTAATTGGCAATAACAGCAAAGGCTCTATCAGAGTAGTGTAAAAACAGCCCTACCTTATGGTCCTTCTGGATTCTGCTGTTCTCCTGTCTCGTGGGTGGCCCTTGAGGCTACATGGGTCTTTGCTCTTTAGGTTTTATAACTTCTTAGTAGTCTCAAAAAATGAATTTGTATTAAAGAAAATGAGTATAAATTAAAGCATAGAAGCAGGTTCAAGCAGAGTGGATTTGATTCTAGCACTATTAACTGGTAATATCAGTAAGGTGACTGGAAGCACCAGAGTCACTGGAATTATATTTATTTAAAAGAAAGGCAAATGAGAACAGAATTGAATTCTTCTCATTTTGTCTTTCAAGTGTCTGTTGCAATAAACTTCATGTGACAGAGACCATATATGTCTTTTGTTCTGTGCAGCTCCGAGCATGTTATTGTGATTCTGAAAATAACCACTAATCATTTCCTGAAGAACTGTTCTTTTTGATGAACCACTGTGTATTTTCAGCTGCTTTTGACATTATGCCACTAAAAGCTGGTATGCCTTTCAAATGTGTTTCTTCAGCTGTAGTTAGAGGTTCAGCAGCATAATTGCCTGTGAGGATAAATGGCTTTGTCTGAAAGATTTAGAGATTATAAGGTTGGTAAGTATGAGGGAGAAAGACATTGGATGGTGTCCTTGAGATATACTAAAATTCCCTCACCGCACCATATTGTTAATTGGACATGAGAGAAACTAAAATAAGAAGAGCTTAGTTACAGTTTTGTGATGCAAAGAGGTTTTCATAAAAATGCTAGTTCAACTTACTTTTTTTTTTTTTTTTTTTGAGGGAACATACCAGCTCTGGTCAACTTGGTGCAGAAAGGCCAGGAGACCAACCTGGAGAACGGCTGGGCTGTAGCCCCAGCCTGCTCCTCTAGTGGGCTGCCTTCCAGCCACCGGCCTGTTCCTGCCTTCTTTCCCCCAGATTTCGTTGTTATATTAAATGGTATCTACATTTTGTTGGAATTTCGCTTGGTATAGTTTTATACTATGCCCTTACATCTAGAATTCTCTCATTTCCAAACCATCTTTTAATCCAAATCCTAACTTGAATAACAACTGGAAGTAATCCATTAGAGTATTAACTGAGCAAGTCAACAATTACTTTTAGAAAAACAATTTTAAAATTGGCAATTTGTAACCTAGAGGTATTAAATGAAAGTATATAGAGTATATACATTAAGATGTGATTCTGTGATGACAAGATATATTGCAAAGTGACTGCTATAGTACATTGCAGCAAAAAGATGTTATGAAAATCAAAATGGAGTTTTGTAAAAATACATTTTTTGAGCATTGTTAATGTCATGAGTAGATCTGATAACTTCTGTTGTAAAGCATTATAAATTCCTTGTAGTTCAAACAAAGAGACGTTTTTTTAGCTATGGCTAACTGATGGTGATCTTGATGAATATCCACTAGAGTTTTTACATCTGCTATGTTTAATACAGGTACAAACATGTGTCTTTGGTGATTAAGCATAATATACATATTTTTATATTAACTTTATATGATTTGCATTTATATATATTTATATAATTCATTTATTATTCTAAAACAGTAGTATTTCTGTTACTAAGGAATTAATGCAAGATGAGACATCTCTTTTTTCACTCTCTGCGAATTTATACAGGAGACTAATGATAGGAGATAGCTTTGAGCTTCAGACATGGCTGTGTAGTCTGGAATGTACCTCTAGGTTTTCAGCATACTAATAGTTTCTGTGAATACTTGGGTAAAATTTTGTAAGGTGCTAAAGAGTGCAGGTGAAAACAGTGTTTCTGTGTTAAATCATCTGCCTTGCAGCTGTGGAAACTGTAATGAGAAAAAGGATTGTCAGTGCAGTATATAAATGAGTGTCATTCCTCTTTCTCACGTGTAAGAGTTGAAGGTGAGTGAATGGGCACTTGAAGCTGCTGGCGGAAAGAAGCATTCTTTAGATGGAGGTATTTAATTGCCCGCTTACTTCTTTGCATTTACATTCCCTACCCAGAGAACTTTTCCTTCACAAAATGGCTAATTGTAACAAAAGCCTGTAAAAGTTCACTGGGGAAATGAAGTTGTGCATTTACAGTAGATTCTAATTTGAAAGTTAGCCAAATGCTGAGCGCATCCAAATACGTTTCCCAAATTTACTTTAGTTTGAATATAACTAACTTCAGCATCTTTAATTTGCTCTGCCAGTACAAGCATCACTGCCAATATCACTGCCAGGACTTTTTTTACAGGTCAGGGCAATTATAAGCACCACACCAGTCTCAAATGTGCTAATAAGGACAGCAAAGAGCTATAACAAAAGGTAAATACAATTCAGCTTGTCAGGTAACCTTCTCGGTGGTCACAGCAATACTGTAATAGTATATACATTATAGTCAGCAAGTTATCACTTGTTAGAGCAAGGGTTCTTTCTTTTTTCTTTTTTTCTCTGTTTTCTTTTTCAGTAAGACACTGACTAAATATTCTGGTATTTTATACTAGTTCACCAAGACACTTCTCACGGTACAAAGCTGTATAAAATACCTAATCTTGAGATGCTTTGAGGATATGCAAGTGGGATCAAAACAGAAAGCCCCCCTCCCCCCTAAAAAGAAGTCCAGAGATGAGAAAAAGATGTTGCATTTGTAAGACAAGCAAAAAAGAAGCCCGTAGATAAGCAAAAGAAACATTTTATTGGTAAGAGAAAGGTAAAGAATCATTAGGAGGTAAGCTGCATTGACAGTCTGCTGAAGTATTTGTCCTGGAGTGGCCATGCAGATGCCTGTGAACTTTTGAGCATTTCAAACCTGATCAAGAATCTCCAGACTTGATCTGGAAGCCTACAGGCTCTACAGGTCGACAGGTTTCTCATGCTGATAGTAAAGAGTGTTCTGCTTTTTCACCTGACATTTCTGACCTTTTTGAGGGCTTTGAAAACATTGCTTCTGGGTTTTAGGCTTTTCCTTACATTTTCTGCAGCTAACTCTTTGGAAGGTTGATGTGAGTGGAAGTAGAATTTCACCTTAAGCTTCTGCCATAGTCCATTTGTGCAGCTTTATAGTTCTATAATAGTGATATAATCCTATAATATGATAACTATATCCAAAAACTTTTGGATATAGAATCTGGAAAACTACAAAGAGTGACATTTTTTGGGAGAGTCTGCCTCAGACTCAAGAAAACTCAATAGAAGCTCTTGTCCTCAAACTTGGCTGGTTTGTAATTCACTTACTGTGAATTACAGAAACACTTTAATACAATTTACCTTCAGGAGATTTTTTTTTGTTTATTTTAATGAAGTCAGTGGTTGAGATGGAATTTTAGGAGTCCCAGAACAGAAACTTGGAAGACCCAATCTGTGTCCAATTTGTGCTATTAGGAAAAGTACTGGTCGATGTAGTCGAACTGGGGAGACTGTTTAGACCACCGAATTTGTCTCTTGCTTCTTGAGTGTTGTGAATAAAACTTCTCTGCTGGGAGTGAGGTGAATGGAGAGTTCTTGTCCCTCAGGGTGATGTGAGAGATTTTTCTGGGGAGGTGAGTCACAAGTCTTGCTTCCTTGCTGACGTGCTCTGTTTTGTAACAGAACAAGGGTAGAAAGGACAGAGAGGAGACAGTGATAACAAAACAACAATCGTATGCTATAATGTCATCATTCCTCTGGAATTGTTAGCCCAGGAAAACACATGCACATTATTTATTTCTAAATATGAAGCAAAATCTGATTGCATTAACTGCAGGCTAGTGAAATTATTAATCAAACATTTCATCTCTTAATCTGAAATTTGTTTCTTTTTCCATTGTCACCTTTATAATATCTAAACTAAAACCTATGGATTTGGGACTGAATCTGATTCTGCCTTCATATGTCCTGGCTTTAACTTCACTTCTCTCAGGGAGTTTATCCACCAACAGAAGTGATAACTGTGCTGCAGACTCTTCAAGTGACATCAAAATGAGAGTTAAAAAGTGAGATGATGCAGAGCGAGGGTGGCCTTTTGTGTGTGCATGTGTGTGTCACGTTAAGGCTGGCAGGTCTTTGGTGCTATTTCTGTAGTGGCTTTCAATAAAAGGGGTTTGCTTTGCAGATGAAAAGTAAACTTGACATTTAGTTGAGTCTGAGGCAAACTCTTCCAAGCATCTTATTGTCTGCTGAGGTTTATACATCTACAGTGTACTGCTACCAGATGCTGTTTCACCATTTCTGAGAGCTCTGAGAACAAGAGGTACACTTCCATAATTAATAATAGAAAACACTTTCCTTTTTAATTTTAACGATGTCAGAAGAGATCCTATCCATCATGCTTTGTGAACCAGTTTCTGGCAGCTGCTGAAAAACAGAGAGAAAACTCCAGCTTCTGTCCTCTCCAGTGGATATACCATGTTACTTGTTATTCATGAGTCCCTTTTTTCATTCAAATTCATTAAATAGAATGGGCAGGTGATACATACCTCTTACTGCCTAGAGGCTACTTTGATTCATGTGTTTTAGTGTTACTGTTCTGCCACTTGCACGTACTTGAGAAAGAAGTAATTACAGTGCAGATAAACTTGCTGAATTTTCTGACATTCTTAATGATCCTTGGGAAACTGGCTCCCAAATTTGCACTCGCATGCTTTTCAAATAGTGTTATCCATGGTAACCCTGCCAGGAGTGAAAAGGAATGTGAAGTTGCGGAGTTTCTGGTTCCAGAGATTGTTTGATGCTTTGCTTTGGCTTCCTGCTGCAAGCTGGAACAATAGAATAGAAGAATAGAATAGAATAGAATAGAATAGAATAGAATAGTTCAGTTGGAAAGGACCTACAAAGATGAAGTCCAGCTGCCTGACCACTTCGGGGCTAACCAAAAGTTAAAGCATGTTATTGAGGGCATTGTCCAAATGCCTCTTGAACGCTGACAGGCTTAGGATGAGAAGCGTTGCGGAGGGATCTAGGTACGTTGGAGCACTGGGCAATCGATCATCAATGGCATGAAGTTCAACGAAGGAAAACGCACCTGGGACGGGGTAACGCCAGACACAGGTACAGACTGGGAGGTGAGTGGCTGGAGAGCAGCTCTACAGAAAGGGACCTGGGAGTGAGGGTTGACAGCAGGCTCAACACGAGCCAGCAGTGTGCCCTGGCAGGCAAGAGGGGGTGCGTTAAACACAGCACAGCCAGCTGGCCAACAGAGGTGATTTTCCCGCTCTATTTAACATTTTTGCAGCCTCACCTTGAATATTGTGTACAGTTCTGGTCTCCACAATATAGGAAGGATGTTAAAGTACTTGAAGGCATCCAGAGGAGGGCAACAAAGCTGGTACAAGGGCTGGAAGGCATGTCCTGTGAGGAGAGGCTGAGGACACTTGCGTTGTCTAGTTTGGAGAAAAGGAGGCATGTTTCTTCTGTCTCTGTGGTGTTGCCATCTGCCATAGGGGTTAGCTCATTTTGGAACTGGTTAAGCCGTCTGCCAGTTTGGGAACCTGACTCAAAAACAGTGCATTGCTGGACTGGGGGAAAGCAGAGTATTGAACAAATCAGAGCTAAAAGTGTATTTCATCCTTCCAGCTTATATCTGAATTTAACTTCTGTTTTGGCGTGTGTATTGTAGTATATCTTGGAGGAGTAATTAAATGTGGCTATACTTCTGTGGTAAAGATTAGTTATACTTAAGATTTATACAAGAAGAAAGCTGTCCTGCTTGGAGGTCTCACAATGGAGGGGGGCTGCTACCAAGTTTTTAAGCCACCTTGGCATGCTCATGAGTCTGGGCTGCTGCATGGAGGTCCTTGTGCCCCAGCAGGGCTGGGCTATGGGGAATGTGTTGCAGCTGACACAGAGGCTTGAAACCCACCTAAAATTTCTGTGGTTACAAGAGGACTCTGTAGCACAGGAACTGCCTGTTGGAGACAGGGCAAGGGAATATTTGCTTTCATACACGTCTAGACACAATAGTTTATTCTCCCGTCTGTTAAAATGAGAATGCATCTTACAGGTCTGTATCAAACCTAGTGTTACGCGGTGAGCTTCAGAGAACAGCTTTATAATGGGTGGCTTTTGCGATGTTAAAACCAGGGTTATCAGTAGCTTTGTGTAAAGGAGGAGTTCGTGTTGGGTGGGAAACAGCAGTCGAGTGGAACGAAAGAAAAATGTCTTTTAATCACGTGGGCACAGAAATAGCCTTGTTGGATTAAGTGCAAACCTTAGGAAAAAAAGTGATGTGCAGAGAGAGGACTATCATTAAATATCAAAAGCAGTCATTTAGAGAGAGATTACGTGTAGTTTATAATTATTTATGTGAATGAGCTGAGACTTCTTATTGTCACTACTTACTCTGGTCCCATAGCTGAGCAAAATCAGAATAATGAGAAATCACATTAAAAACCAGCATGGAGTTTTTAGCAAAACTTCAAACCATCAATTACTCACCTGAGAGAAATATTTTCCTGATACCTACCTTTGCTGTAAGCTGAATCAGATCAGCTATTGGTGTGCTTTGTCTGACTCAGGATTTAAACAATTCAGTGTCATTATAAGTACATTGTTGCTGGGAAACACATTCTTAAACATGAATTTTGTAAAAAAAAATTAAATCCACTGCTGCACTCAGAACGGAGGAGAAAAGTTGCAGGAGCCTACCAAGTAACCCTGGTATGTAGGCTATGGAGTGCCCAGCCCTGTCATTCCCTTTTGAAACAAAATGTTGTATTTGAAGAGAAGAAGTTTGTGACGTTTGTTAGCAGGCTTAATCTGTAGCTCCCTGGAGGCAAGCTGCTGGCTCCCAGGTGCGTGCACAAAGCCCTGGGATGGATGGATGCTGTGGACTTCTGAAGAGGTTGCAAACACATTTCAAAATGAAACTGCTCTTGACAGATAAATGAAGTGAGAAAATATAATGGGTAAAGCCTTTTCAATGACAAAACTGTCATTGACTTCAGCAGACAGAACTTTACTTTTATCTTCTTTCATTTATTTTCCTGCATGAGCATGCCTGACAACATGGTAAACAAGATGAGAAAGGAGCTCCCGGGGTGCTCCAGCTGCTCTCATGTGCCAGACCCAAACTGACCTTTACATATACAGTATTTTCTAGAAATTCCACACATCCTGACCCAAACAACAGCAAAGAAATGTGGGTTTATTTGTACTGTTTTTGTAAAACTTTTTCTATCATGTCTTTACTCCAACCTTTGAACAAGGAGTTGACTTTAGACAAGGCAGACACCCTCATCACTCTATTCATGCAGAAACACAGATTTTGAAAACTGCTCTTGTGCTTTGAAAAACTTGAAGTACCCAAGTCAAGGCAGGCTGCATTTTTAGTCTTTTTTTTTTGTAATTCTAAAATGACTGGTTTTATCCTTCAGGTCGAGAATGTCACAGACCACATTTGTTTGGTGGTTTATATAAGTTTCTAAATTACATGTAGCACATGATGCCACACACTTTCTCTTAAGCTACTGGTTTCTTTTTGCCCCGATGTCTACTTATACTTTCTTGTATGGATATGGTGTCTGTTTTGTGTGTCTGCTAAATACTTAGTCACTTGATTTCTGTCCAGTCAGATCTTTTGAACGGCTTTGCCTCTTTTATGCCAGAAGATTAGGCTTAGATTTCCAAAGCAATTGCACAGTTTATTCTAAGAATTAATTTTCCTTCTGAACAGATACGTTCTTTATCATGCTAGATTTTTCCAACTTTGTCCTTTACAACGAGAAGCAGAAAAATTAAACCAGTACAACCTCTTTCTGCTGGTTTAGGTGGCGTGTCTGTGTTGATTCAGGACCTATTTATTTATAAATAATTTCAAGATAAATAATCATTGAATATCTTACTCTTTGAGCCGACTGCATAATTTAAAATTGTAGTATGTTAAACTTAGGAATCATTCTATTATACAAATATTGTAAAGCTGAAAATACAAACTTGCAAACCAGGGAACAGACAGCTGGAATAAATGTGCTGGAATAAATAGACAACTATAACTCTCTTTTTAACAAAGATTATGATAAAGCTGATCTGAATGGTAACCAAGCAATCTATAAGAACTAATGTCTGGAAGTTAAAGCAATGCAAGTGCCAGTTAAGAGGAGGATGTCCTGAAAGGAACGTCAAGGGAAAGCTCTCTGTATAGCTATCCTGCATCTTTTACTGTTTGCTTAGGCACTTCCTGGTGCGCACCTAAGAGATGTGATACAGGCCTAAATGGAGCTTCTGGTCTAACCTACGGTAGCTGTTCTTATGAATTAAATAAGGCACAATTTTTAAAAGTTGATGACCGCTGATGAACAAACAATACTCAGAAATATGGTGGTTCTATTCCCACAGCTTTGCTTTCTCATTTATAATGAAATCTGAAACCAGGTCAGCTTTGTGCTTCCCTTTTTTGCTTATGTGGAGGTGGATGTTTTTCACGCGTGCTTTTTTTCACTGCAAAGTTCTATATGCATCATATCTCGGGTAACTTAGCAGCAGATTAACATCGTAGTGGCGGTGTCTGCAATGTGTTGTGGGCTGCTGGGTCCCCGCGCTCCCGGTGGCCCGACACCAGGACCGACATGGCAGCCGCGCTGGTGAGGCTGGGCAGGGCTCGGGCGCTGCCGGTGCCCCCGTGGTTGCTGCAGCCAGTGTACTGCTCGCCAGGGCTGGGCAAAAGTTGCTGGCATGTGCCCACTGAGTACTCTCACAGACAGAGGAACCCTGAATAAGAAAATCTGGACTTTACTTTTGAGCAGGTCCCATCTGTGCCTGCTGGGTCCGTATGCGCTGCAAAGCCCCAGTCGCACTTGTGACAAGTGCGCTGAGGGAGTGGGGTAAGCCTGAGAGTGGGATTGTGCCACCACTCAGAGAAATGACTGTGAAATGCAGTCTCATTCCTATTTATATTAAATAAGTTTGCTGTCCTGTCAAGGTGGAGTCTGCTGTGCGGGGCTGTATGCCCCACAGAGCCTTACGAAGACTGTGATCACCGTAATATTTACCACCGCTGGTGCATACAATAATAACTTGTAAATCGTTTCCAAAAAGAGGGTTTTTTTTCTTTCTAGGAGAAGTATTTTCCCCCTTCTTGGCCACATGATATTTTGTGTTCTTCCCTGCTTTGCTGCAGCAATTTCTTAAAAAAAAAAAAAAAGGGTTGTAAATAGTTCTGTTTCCATGCGGTGTTGGGAGTCTCTGAGCACAGTGCAGTTTCACAGTTTGATACTGCATCTGCTTTCTGAAGGGATGCAAGCTTGCTATCCCTCCTCTCTTTTCAACAGACTGATGTTCTGATCCCTTTTACACCTTTGCATGGGATTATATAGACTGCAAGAGAAAGAATTTGAGCAGTGGTTCTTAAGTTGTACATTACAGATGCCAAAAGCTGGAAACAAGGATAGTACATTACACCAAAGACAGTGGCATTTGAAATACTCTGATCATTTTCAAGTTCTAGACTGGTCGGGAACAGTAAAATAGAAAAGTTATAAATTTCTATTGGTATGAATATTGGATTCATGTGAAAGGATCATCGGTAAAGCATTTATTTTAATGCAGAGCAGATTCATGAGCCTGTGATAAATTTGTATATGAAGAACTTGTGCAGTGAGAATGGATTACGGATACGGTCCTAGGGGTGCTGTGGTATTTGCAGGATTCAGTTGAAGCTAGCTCTTTTCTTCCTTGGCTTCAAAAAGCAAATGTGTTGTCTAAAGCAGCATGTACCTTTGTGTTATAAAGAAGCCAGAAAGCCGTAACAGAATTTCCCCCTAAAATACATTTCCTGAAGCACGATGACTGAAAGGTGCTGGAGATGACAGAATTTGCACGTTCTTTTTCCTTCTTTAGCTGCTTTTTTTTGTGCTTGCCTAAGGAGGTTTTGTTGTCCTTGGACTTACACATTCATCCCACTTCGATTTCTTCTGTCCTCCACCTTGTCAACAGTCACATTTCTGCAAAAGATGAAGTGAGAAGAAAAGTGGGTTTTGCCTTCTCTTTCCTTTTTTTCCTGCTTTCATGTTTACATAAAGGCTGAATGAATTTTTGGTGTTCCTGCATGCTGGTTTCCTGCTGTTGTGGTTTAGCCCTGGCAGGCAGCTCAGCACCACACAGCCGCTCGCTCACCCTCCCCAGGTGGGATGGGGAGAGAATCAGAAAGGTAAAAGTGCGAGAACTCATGGGTTGAGATAAAGACAGTTTACTAGGTAAAGCAAAAGCAGCGCGCGCGCAAGCAAAGCAAAGCAAGGAATTCTTTCGCTACTTCCCACGGGCAGGCAGGTGCTCAGCCACTGCCAGGACAGCAGGGCTCATCACGCGTAATGGCTTCTTGGGAAGACAAACGCCATCACTCCCAACGTCCCCGCCTTCCTCCTTCTTTCCCCCAGCTTTTATGGCTGAGCATGACGCCGTATGGTGTGGGACATCCCTTTGGCCAGTCTGGGTCACCTGCCCTGGCTGTGTCCCCTCCCAGCTCCTTGTGCACCCCCAGCCTCCTCGCTGGCAGGGCAGCACGAGAAGCTGAGAAGTCCTTGGCTCTATGTAAATACTGCTCTGCAACAACCAAAAACATCGCCACTATTTTCATCAAAAATCCAAAACACAGCATTGTGTGAGCCTCTACAAAGAAAATTAACTCTGTCCCAGCCAAAACCATGACACCTGCTTATTTGTTGTTTTCCAATAGCACCCGCTGGCCCTCACTGAGGTGCTGTGCTTCGCCCTGCTTACACGCACGTGAAAAGAGACTGCTCTACCCACCTGAGGCAAGAAAAGCAAAGTGGCTTTCCCAGTATCAAGCAGGATTATGTCACAAAGCTTAAATTTGAGTTGAATATTTGAATTTTTCTTAAGTGTAAGTGTGGACTGTCCTCTTTTGGTTTGCATTTGATTTTTGAAACTCTTAGCTTCTTTACTAAGCCCTGTCCTCTGTGTCTTCCTCCCAGCTGCAGGCAGGCAGAGATTTAAACATATTCTGAAGTCACACTCAGCTGCAAACAAGTGAAACTTAAGTAATGAGAGGACAGAGGATGTGTTAGTTAAATCATTCAATTGCTTGTTGAGGAAACAGGATTGTCTAGTTCCTGTTCACAGAGGCATGTTGATATGGTACCTATGTATTTGTTTCTATACTGATGGGAAAGGCATCTAGGACAGTGGCCTACTTTGATCTTGGTAAAGTGAAATAAGCATTACTGGGGAAAAATCATTTACCAGTGTTTCTGCATTCACATTGCCGAACCATTTCTTTCCTTTGAACTAGTCACAGCCTATTTCTTTTACAGAAATGGTCTAACAGTAGGTGTTTTGTCACTATCATAAATTTGCTGTAGTGGTCCTCATGTTGGAATTAAGTGAAAATGAAGTTGAATTAAAGCAAAACTTGTTTTATGTGTTACTTCCTTGAAAAGGACAAAGAACTCGCAAGTATGTGGGCTCCCACTCAACCTTGGTCAAATTTGTGCCCACAGCCATTTTGTTTAATCGGTTGTTGGCTTTGTTTTGACTTGGTGAATCTCCACCAACTTATGGTTGCCAGCCCAGTGGGGGGACCCGGTACCAGCCCATCCTGCTTGCTGCCTGCAGGTTTCTAGGTGGCCACATGCAGTGTGGTTGCAGCCTGGCAGCTGGGGACACCTCACAGTGACAGAAGTCAAATTTGGCACTTGGTCAGTTTGTCATGGGACAGTTTTGTTTATAACTGTGCTGTTCACTGGTGATGAACTACAAGGAAAAAGAAAGTTGGAGTGATATATGGCTATGGGAAAAGTCACTGAGAAAATATTGTTGGACTGGAAGGGGTGCCTGTTCGTTCTTAGAAGTCTGCTCACAGTATCTTGTAATGTTTTTCTTATGCTGGAATGTACATCTGAGTATATGGTTGTATGATCATCTGCATTACTTCTCTTTTTTCCTTTCTCACAGTGCATGCCAATTAAAGGCCTTGGATTTGTGCTTGGAGCCTACAAATGTATTTGCAAGGCTGGATTCTATCATCCCAACATCTTTTCAGTGAACAGCTTTCAGAGTAAGTGCCTTTGCTTTGGTTAAAAAAAAAAAGAAAGAAAGAAAGAAAGAAAACAGAGAGAGCATTAATAATGCAGGGCTCCTTTTTATCCTAGTCAGGGTTATACAGTGAAATCCCAGTGGTTTGCAACTCTTGGATTATGTAATCACTTAAGGAGCCCTTTGGTTTGTCATTTGTGATACTCTTGAGGATCCTGTAAAACATACCCACTCGAAGAATATTTAATTTGTAAATAAATTTAAAAATATGAAAAGAAGTCTTGCTATAGGGAAGTAAAGATTTCTGGCATCTGTGTTCAAGCACAAGTATTGAAGAATTTAATCTAGTAATTTTCTCCTTTTTTAGGGCAAACTGGAATGCCCTAGCCTCTGGCTTTGTGTGTACTTTGTTTTAATTTTACTTCATTTTCAAAGGATAATCCAAAGAAGCACATCCAAGCTCTAATTCTTACTAACAGGGTATTAGAGATGGGTCAGGTCTGAGAGTCTGGTTGGTGGTATGGTATGGATGACATATAGCCTATACTTTCCCAGAAAGCACATTGTGTGGTACTTAGACTGAGTTAGGAGAAGCAGGGAAACAGAGCTCAGTTGATATACAGCAGGGAAAATACATAAACAAGCATCTCCAAAGGTGGTGTCTGTTACTTTTATCATACGACCAAGGTGTAATTTCTGTGCAGACTTTGTGCCAAAATTGTTGCAGTTATACGAGTACGGCTCATACTGCAGTCGCAGATGTAAAGGTGTTGAAGATGTAATGAGGCATCCAGCTCTGCCCCTGCTTTGCTAGTGAATCCCGTCGCCAGCTTCTTGGCCCCATGTACAGTGTGCCTGATAATTGGGTTAAATATATTGTTCCCTGTGAACTCAAGAGCTACAAATAAAGCTTCTAAGTTCCTTCATGTATTAGTTAACTCACAAACAGCTTTCTTATGTAAAAAGTGACAGGGATTATAGGTACAAGGCAGGTAGCTCTTTTAATATTAGGAGAGCTTTAGAATTCCCTATCTGATTGCAGCCCTGAGTTCCAGAGATTTATTCCTTTGACCTGTGTCATGGGATGGCCCATTTTTATTGATTTGATCTGGTTTAGATACAGATTGGCCAAGGTATCTCACCCCTAACTCAGCCTGTATTATATCTCCTGTAGCATAAATAGCACAGTGTTTGTTCAAAAATTTACTTGGTGAGTGTTTGTTTCCCTTCTCTTTTCATATGGTGGAGTGTTGTAGAAGGCAGCCTTGTGATGGTCCTTTTTCTCTGGGCTCTGTATGAATCTTTTAACAGAGTAAGGGTGATGCTTGGTTGCTCCTGCAGTGAGTGCAGTGAGTTACGATGGAGTTGGGATTTAACTATTTGAATAAGCATATGAAAAAAATTGTTCTTATTTTTTTGTCATACCAAATAACATAGACCACCCAAAAACAAAGAGGCTAGAGATAACAGCGTTGATCATTAGGGATGAGATGCATTTTATTTTATATTAGCTGTCTAAAGTACAGATGTGTGGCATGTATTAGTCATCTAGGTTTCCACTGTAGTCAGTAGGGAGAGCATGACTCCCCTAGAGGGTTGTCTTCCTGCTTTGGAAACTTGTCTTTATATGGCAGAAGTAACTCGTTAGGCAAATAACTTTTTTCCCCCCTGTATGATAGAAGGAGGAGCCTACATGGCTAACTTAGATTGGATATTTTGCTTCTAAATAGCTAACATACAGTGAAATTTTCTTATGGAAGTGTTTGCATATGCTGATATTTAAGTGGGTGGAATTAAATGATCTGGGGCTTCTCTGATTTGGCCATGTGTTACTCTGAGTGAACATAAGCATGAGGTTAGAAAAAGTCATTAATAGAAAACTGCTTTGAATTCATCTAGATGCGGCTCGATTTGCCAAGCTCTATAGATGATTTCAAAATGTGAACAGTGAGACTGCTAGTGGGAGACTGGAAGTGACTGTGAAGTAATGGAAGAAAAAACACTGGTTCAAGGGGATGTAGCCCTGTCAACTGCGTTCTGTAAAAAGAAAAATGGAAAAGACAATAAGGTTAAAATGGCTGCAGTATGTATTTGGAGGTTCAAAACGATACTGATACAGGGATTCTAGACATGAATGCTGCAAGCAGTTTTGACAGAAAGATCTCTTTGTGGAGATAGGTTGCTGAAGTCTGATGATAAGAGAGATGAAACTGAGTAGAAATGCTAATGGCTTAGAAAGTATTCCTAAAGGAAGAAAATCAAGAGGCAGGAAAGATTTGCTGGTCTCAAGATAAGATGTAAGTAGGTAGGTAGATAGAAAAATTGACCTGTTTTGTACTTTTGTGGATTGAAGTATTGAATTCAGTGTGTTGTATCTTGAAATGGGAGCATTTCTTAATGATATTTGGATTCTGCACCACAGCAAAATATGTTTAACTGCAGTTGCACATTGAACCTGAAGTGACAAAGTTTTAAGCAGGGGAAAGGTTTTGCTTTAGGTCCAGATGAATGTTTGGGTTGAGTCTGAAAGATAGCTATATAAAATGGCTTTGCAGGGATATTTGACACTCTACACAGTTTGCTCAGTGGGCAGGCTTAAAGATTGCTTCTCTACCGCCTCTGCAAACTCAGCTGGAGACCTGAACGCTGAGATGCAATGTTGCGTAAACAATGTCCTCAGCAGGAAAGATTCTGCTTTTCTGACTTGAAGCAGTACAGTTTTGCTGCTCCCAGGGAGGTTGCACAGCTCATGTTGCAGGCTCCAGAAGTGTGTATGGGACAGTGGCATGGCTGAAATTTGGGCCGTTCTCTTACTGATAAGGAAGCCAGGTAGGAGAGCCGTTTCCCTCCCACGGCTGAGTTTGTTTTCAGAACTGACAGTGCCAAAATATGTAAAACCTTTCTCTTGTTTGCTGCCTTGGTTAATGAAGACTCTTGGTACTAATGGGGCACAGAGTTATTGGCATATTTCCAGTGTCTCTTTTGATCAGCTTTCAAGGTTGAACTTTTCAGAAATAAAGAATATAAAATTTACGTCCATGCAGAATTTTCAAGCCATAGTCACATAGGATTTGTGACTCAAGTAATCTCATCAGAAAGTGATTTTAGGAAAAGATACATTTCAGTTATGCAAGTTGCATTAACCTGTAAGTACTTGCATACCTGATTATGCACTTTTTTTCTAATAGCTCACTCTTAGGAAGCACTGTTAGTATAAGTGGAATAGATTAATTGCTGAATACAGACATTGTAACATTTTCACAGCTCCCTCCTCCAAAGCGCTTATGTTCCTTGCCTCGCAGGTTAATCAGATGTGCATTGGAAGATCCTTAGCACAACAGAAGTGGTTTTTTCAACCTAAAATTGCATTCTTTAGCAATACATTGTCAATATATTTCAGATATTCCCCTCAGCTCTTGCTGTTTGGATATGGAACCTGCCCAGTGCAAAAAAGTGCTTGTACACCTCTTGTGTCTGAATACGAGACTTTAATGTCTCTAACGGTGCTATGACCCCAAGTCCCAGGAGGGGTTTCCAGTTCAGCTGGAATTCCTTTTCTTTATGCCTACCCTTTGGCTCTGGTTCTTCGACAGAACTTGTTTGTGCACATCTTTGCACATGTGAGGTCTGTTGCTGACTTCAGGGATACCTTTCCAGGGTAAGGATTATGACCATGGCTGATTATGACTTTGAGATGCTAACAGGTCCAATTCCATTCACACACACTGTTTAAGTTACTGCAGCATAACTCACTCTAATGGTGTTCCTAATTCACACTATTACAAAACAGGAGCAGAATCCATCCTTTGTTCTGCTTGGTGCTCAGCATGCTCTATGCTCTCTGTGTTCATCGATCAGACAGAAGAGGAAAACTGGGATAGAAGAGAGAAGAACTAGGAAAAATATAGTAGAGGGGACATAGTAGAAGCATTTAAGCTTTTTGTTTTCTTTTTCCAGTACTCAGACATTATTTTTATTACATTTCATATTAGTTTGTGTCCCTGTTCCTATTTTCCAGCAATTCTTTGTTCTTTTCTCCTTCCATTTTATCCTTTTCTTTTTTTGTTACTGCTTTTTTTTTTTTTCTTGCCTTGAGGAAGGTACTTTTATATACCTTCCTCATCCTCACGTCTAACTTCTGTGGCCTACAGTCAGTCTTTCAGCATTTGATACTATCTCACTTATGTCAGTGCTGAAACTGCTGCTGCCTTACATGGAACAGAATTGGCTTCTTGTCTGTCTACCTTACCAGCATTTGAAATCTTTGGCCATCTTCTGGGGAGGAAAAAGTGGTTTTCTTCACTGGAGGAGGCATGCGTAATCTGAAAGAGCGAGCTGCTGAAATGGGGGAAGGCATAGCACAGTGCAGCCCTGGCCTGGCAGTGCTGTACGAGGCAGTAACATCATGCTTGTCTTGGGTTGTCTGTGGTTTGAGGTGGTGTTATGTTGACTTTGGTGCAGGGACAGTACCAGACATAAAAGGCAGAACGGTTCAACTACGCAATGTGTAGCAGTGCCCTGAGACAGATAGCCAGGGCAGGGGTGTGGGTAGACTTGGACTCCCTTTCTAAACAAGCTCCCAGTTGATGGTAAATACCATGATCAGTTATTTCCCAGGAGCTTCTTTTAGAGAGTCTGAAAAATGTTCTTTCTTTTTGATAAGGAGAGAGAAAAAAGGTGGAGATTGTAAATAATTTCTTATCACATTGTATAAAATCTCAAGTAGATCTATTTTTTTTGGATCTTTTTAATATTAGCTATAATGAAGAATTATTGCAGAATCAAAAGATATTCACCAAAAGATATTCACCAGATAATCAGTCATAGCTGGCAGTGCAGGAGATGCATACTGATGATCTTCCTTTGTATGCTGCAGAAAGCACTACAGCAGACATATCTAAGCAAAGGCTTGCAGTTGCATTATGAAGCCATATCCTTGGGATATTTACTGTAACATACAACTGTTTATCAGCTGTTATCCCTGTAGTATGTGATGAGCATACACATAAAGAAATTTCTGTGCATGACTGATAAGAAAATGCTTGATAAAATACTTTATAATGTATTTGCAGCAGCTTTCAAGGTTGAACGTTTCAGAAATAAAGAATATCAAGTTTAGGACCATGCAACATTTGCAAGCCATAGTCACATTGGATTTGTGACTTTAGTAATCTCGTAACTTTAGTTTTTAACTTATATTTTTTCAGTGTTTACATTTTTACACTGATAATATTTTATTTAGTTACCACAATGACAATGCATTAAAGAATGGCTCATAGGTGACTTAGAAATGTGAGGTTTTAAGAGATTAAATAATCTTCTAGGAGATGGGCTAATTGAAGAGTGACTCCTTATGGAAATGATAAAGGAACAGGTGGGTGGTGGAAAAGCAGGTTTACATGAGTGCAAATGTAGAGGAAACAAAGTGGAAAACTCTGGCAGTAGATAGTGCATTCTTCATTTGGCTACTGAGATGGGATGTAACCCAGAAGATAAAGACATAATGTTAGATACAGAGAAGATGGGTTCTGGCAAAGCTCTTGGAGAGATAATGGGCAGAGATCCATGGGTGTCCAGTCTGAAAAGAAGTTCCAGTCCAAGGATGTCTTCAAGATCAGTGTCTCTTAGAGGTTCTCCATTTTCATGGGATGCCCAAGCATGGTTATTTTCCAACATTTCCATTCCTACCTTCCATAGTCTGGGGTCAAAATGACACTAGATCTATTCTTACTGCCTTCTGGTGTTTAAGGAAATCTGGCTACCAGCATAAGTTAGCACTACTTTGCTATATTCAGGTTTCCAATGTCTTTGCTTATAATAAAGCTCGAAAGAGAAATACACAATCTTCATGAAAAATACCAGCCTGTTCTCACATGGATGAGAGAGAGAAGCATCTTTCACTGAGGATGAGGAGCACAGGGCCACTGGAACAGCACACCAAAAGGTTATTTACTTGGATGTACGGCCAGTTCACAGAATCACAGAATCACAGAAACACAAGGTTGGAAAGGACCTTCAAGATCATCTAGTCCAACCGTCATCCTATCACCAATACTACCCACTAAGCTACTAAACCACGTCTTGTAGCACCTTGTCCAGGTGCTTCTTAAAAACCGCAAGGGTCGGTGACTCCACCACCTCCCTGGTCAGGCCGTTCCAGTGCTTGACCACTCTCTGAGAGAAAAAGTTTTTCCTGATATCTAATCTAAATCTCCCCGTGCGCAACTTGCGGCTGTTACCTCGAGTCCTATCATTAGTTATCTGGAAGAAGAGGCCGACCCCCCTCCTCATCACAACCTCCCTTCAGGAAGTTGTAGAGTGCAATGAGGTCTCCCCTGAGCCTCCTCTTCTCCAGACTAAACAATCCCAGCTCCCTCAGCCGCACCTCATAAGGCTTGTGTTCCAGACCCCTCACCAGTTTCATTGCCCTTCTCTGGACACGTTCCAGGGCGTCGATGTCTTTCTTGTAGTGAGGGGAGTTTGTCCCTTTCCTAGGCTTTGCCTGTCAGCAGATGTGTGTTCCTGCACATTCATGCGTACATTTGAGAAAGGAAGAAATGCAGATAACTCATGCAGATAACCTTCTGTTTCAAATGTTTCAACCTAAAAGTCTGAGGAGAGTTTCATACACCGGCACGTGTTAAGTGCAACATCACTGAAATATGCTCTCTCTTGAATTAAGACTAGATAATCCAAGATTTACTACCTCCACTGCTGGAGAGGGAGAATTTTGATCAGAGATAATGGAGCAATTTTCTAGCCTTGTGAAAACTGAGAAAAGTTGTCAAGCTTTTTAACACACCGTTGATTTGGCTTCAGCCACGTTCTCTGATTCTCTAAGCCACGTTCTCTGAAGCTCCTCAACTTGTATTGCTTATATTAAGAACTTTCAGCAAATTCAGCTTGCCTTCTTATTTAACATTAGTCTGTTTTTCCCCTCTTTCCTTCAATCTTTTCTTCCATTAGTTGCCTGTAGGGTAAGCAGTCTTGCAGGGGGTTACAGGCAAGTGTTTGTGTATCAGGAAATCAGAAATGCTCCTATATGCTCTGTTAGTGTATATGCTTTGAGGGGCCACATGTCAGAACAATTAATTTTCATAGACAAGATATTAAATTGCCAATAGGATTTTGAGGTTTCCTGGTGTGTTTCTGTGAACTGTGGAAAATTATACTTAGTGTAAATGCACTGGTTTTGATTTGTGTACAGAATAGTGCAATTGTGCAACAGTTTGCTGAACAATGTTAATTAAAAAGGGTTTTATCTAATTTGAAGCTAATTATTTCACTAGATATCATTTTTGTGAAATTGAGGAACTATCTTAAAGAGGATCAGAGCTCGTACTGTGAACATTAAGTAGTTCATGGATCTGCTCTTCAAGTGTCTGTGTAAAACTGTTTCCATTTTCCCAAATCTTTGATATAATTTTCCCCTGTTAAGAAGTCTCCTTCAAAGAATTTCCTGCGCAGATTTAGCCCACCTTAAACACAATAGGCATTTGGCATTTAATAAGCTCATTTTCCCTCATGTCTAAATTGGTCTGCATTTTCTGAATGTAACAAAAGACGGTGAAATGACAAAAGCAACCCTGGCAAACTATTTCATACTTCAGTGAAAGAGGAGAATGGGGAAGGAAAGGGAGTCAGCAGAGAACTGTTTTGCTCCTGTGTGGATGAGCTGCACAATTAAAGTTGTCCCCCCTTCCCCACTTGATACTTTCAGGAAAGGATACAGATAATCGCTTTTCTGGAGGTGACTTGTCGGAGGAAGTCTACACCTGCCTACCCTGCAGGGAAGGATGTTCTTACTGTACAGATGATACTCCCTGCTATGCACAGGAGGACAAGTATTTACGGCTTGCTATCATCTCATTCCAAACACTCTGTATGCTGCTGGACTTCATAAGCATGCTGGTAGTCTACCATTTTCGCAAGGCAAAGGTAAGCAGCCTTGTTGTACTTTAATCTTCCTGCTCACTGTGTGGTACAGGCTCATTTATGTTAGGCATATAGCTTCTCATTTGGAGGACAGTCAACTTCTCATGTAAGGAGCAGAACTCTTTTTCAGAAGATGGGATCTCCGTACAGGAATGCTTTGCTGTAGGCATGGAGGTACCTAAATTGTTTATGTAATTTTTGAAAAAATGCTGAGCAAGTTGTGTCTCTCAGTGAAGTCTGCTTACATTTATAGATGGTCAGGAAAAATCAAGGAAGCCTATTGTGTTTAAAGTCGTTTTGGAAAATAAGGCCAATTATACAGGTACCTAAGGAGCTACATGGGTATTTATAGTCTCCGGATCTTGAAAGTCTCTGGCTGTTTTACTGTTGCTGGGAAGGATGTTTGGTTTCAATATATTTGAGACACTAGCTGAACAATAATTACATCAAAGAGAAATCTTTCCAAATCATTCTAGTTCCCAGAGAGTTTAAACTTGATTCTATGATTAAGCATTTTTTTTCTCTAAGGTATGAATATATTAAGGAGAGTCTGTAAACTGCTTATGCTACAGTTATGTTTTGTGTACCAGTCTAATAAACTTTCTGCTTTTATCTCATGCAAAATATATTTATATGTAATATCTCATGCAATCTCACTGTTGCTTCAGTAAATGCAGAATATTCTATGAAACTTCCAGTTTACTTAAAAAAAAAAAAAAAAAAGAATGTAAGCTGGCACATATTCACTACCTACATTTGGAAGATGTAGGTGTGCACACAGTATGCTACATTGCTGAAATTAGTTGCTTCATCCATTTTCCATAACTACATAACTAGATAAGCATTTCCATTTTGGTTTTTGGAACACTTGATCCCACAATCTTCCTAATCCTACGCGGTCGGTATTACAAATATGTGGCTCATTTTGAAAGACTTTAATATCCTCGCAGGAAATCACAGAACGAACAGTAACATTATTTTTTTCTTTTCTGTTTCTGACAGTCTTTACATTTAATGAAATTGCATCAAATAATTCAAATTACAGACTTAATTGTACTTATAAAGTTTTTCATTATGAAAGGTATTTTGTAGGCATCTATGTAGTTGCCTAAAGTTAACTTGGCAGAAGAACTTAATTTCAGTTCTGAGAGGTTTTAGTCCTCAGGGTAATGTTGCTTGCTTTTAATGGCTGTGTAAAATAGACATCATCATGAAAGAAGCATTCCTCATGAGTAAAACTTTTCTCTCTAGTTCTGCAAAGTGAACAGAGTAGATTACTTCATGTCCAGCTCTTGCAAGTTTGCCCTGATCTTTTTCTCAATGAAGTATTGATTGTTTTATAAGAAATTTCTGTACTTGTTCATAAATAGAGGTCAGATATGAATGAAATTATACAAACACACACACTCTTGCAGTTGAACACTTACATATATTTTGATATACATATTCACTACTGTTAAAAAAAAAGATAAATATTTATTAAACATACTACAAAAATCTTGTATTTCACAAAACCTACTAGTTATGAAAGGTACATTTTTACTTTTATGACAATCAGCCATTCCACCAAAGTAAGCTATGATACCAAAGCAAACCAAGAGGCATATACACACTGTTCATTGTTGCTAAAGAACTTTTCAGTCTTTATAAGAAAACATAAGCCTATTCTTTTCCAGATTACCTGTTACCTTGAGAGATCTATCATGACATCTGAACATGAGTACCAGACATAGAACAGAACATTCTTTTTTTTTTTTCCCCAGAAAGAAAAGTGATGTCTTTGAGACATTGCATTTCATTCAGTAGGACATAGATGGATTCAATTATAATTTGGCTACCTTAGAAGAAAATTGAGTTTGCTCTAAATGTGTATCTCACAAGGAAAAGATAAAGGAAAATGAGACAAAAAAAGTACTGTGGTGATTAACAGTCTTTTCCTATATGATCAGTGTTTTCAAGGAACAGAAACTGAAAAATAGATGTTCCGTTGCTTTTCATGTCAGTCAGCTGAGTTTTTTTCTTGGATTCCTTTTATGTTCTTTATCTTGTTGGTACAGCAGTTTAAAAAAGAAAAAGATCTTTTTTGATTAACATGAAATGAGAAGCTGTATGCATGGCAAACATACTGAGAACAATAAGTGTTTGCATAAGAAAACTGCTGGTTACATTTGATAATGGCAGAAAATTGGAGTGAATGAAGAAAACTGTTAACTGTGTACTCTCCACCAAGGTGGAAAAGTCATGAAAATGAATGAACAGCTATCAAAGTATTCAAAATATCTGCATTTTCAGAATTTCCAACTGTTAGTGGAACAAACCTCAATTAGGTTAGTATATCCGTATGTGGTTAAACTTACTGTATTAAATTGCTCATATCTGTTGTACTGGGTGGGTGTCAGAGAAGAGTATTTTTTGGATTCCCTCCCACATATGGCTCTACGATATTCAAATAGTTAGAAAAAGTAATTTTTAACGTAGCATTTTAACAGAAAGAACTATGTACTGCTACCATATTAAGAAATAATCTTCAAAGTCTTTAAAACTGCAAAATAGAGTAATCAGAATTTAAAAATACTAAGTTAATGCCCCAGTGCTGAAAAGAATGAGGTGTAGATATGTGGCATTTTGCTATAGTAGTTGATCAGTAAAACATGCTCAGTAAAATGGGAAACCGAATGGGGTTAGATTACCACTCCAGTAAAAATGTGCAAAAGAGAACACTACTCAATGCTTGTACTTTATGGAGGTTCCTG
The DNA here is from genome assembly GCA_013399475.1 of Chauna torquata. Lineage (NCBI taxonomy): Eukaryota > Metazoa > Chordata > Aves > Anseriformes > Anhimidae > Chauna > Chauna torquata. The sequence continues at coordinate 233,867 of VXAL01006005.1, read as the reverse complement.
GTAAATATTAATTTCAAAAAGCCAAGGTCTTGAAAGGTTTAAGTCTGGCAACAAAAAGCAGCTGGGGAAAAAACATCCCTCGCACCTGGACTGCTACTTTGTGAGTAGTAGGAATTCAGACAAAGAATGGCAAAGGTGCACAAGGACCCTTCAGATTGCGATGGAAGTGTCAACCTTGGTCTCAAAAAGTCAGCATATCAGGAAGAGCAGATGCAATTCAGAAGTATTTTAGAAAAGAGAAGAAATATCTCAACTATTCAAATCACAGTGGTTACACATATTAAGACCAAGAGGTACTCATAGTGGAAACTGCTGTGGAAGAGTCACTCATTGACTTAGTTCATCAACAACGTGGAATATATGCGAGGTCTAAGCCAGTTACTGAATGACTCATTGTTGGCAGTCGATCTACTGCTCCATTCGCAAAGACGATCACAACAGTGAGAACAGAGATGTTTTCAACAGCTACTTCCAAAGCGTTATTGACAGAATGTGAAGATACAGTTTTCTTTCTGACACGATCTTTATTACTAACCTTGGGTATAATAATAATGATTTACAGGGAAGCCTGGTAAATATCAATCAAAGTGGTTCCATGACTGAAGGATCTTGACAAAATGAATGGTTATAAATCAGCAAAGCCAGATGACTGCCTTCTAAAAGTTAGCCAGTTCTGAAAGAACATCAGAGGCTTCTTAAGGCTCCTCTAAAGAGTCCTCTTTAGACTTCCAAAAGAACTCTTCTACAAAATTGCTGAATTATTTACTGTGGAGTAAGCCACTGCTTATATTAATAGCAGTAGAGGAGGAATGGAAGATAGGAAATGTGACATCTGCATTAATAGAGACTGCCAGTAATGATGACAAGAGCTAAAGATCAGTAGGTCCGACTTACACAATAAGAAATTCATAGAAGTGTCAATAAAGAACATAACTACTGGGTCCACGGAGAAGTGTGGGAAGTAGACTTTTGTGAGAATGTAATGTCCTTACAAATGCATTTATAGCTATGTGAAGGTGGATTGTTCCATATGGATGAGGGTACTTTTTCCAAGGTCCACCAACACAAGCACTTAAAAATGATGATCTCAAGGGGCTAAGTGAGATACGCTTCTTGTAGGTAACCGAGAGATGACAGAGGAAAGGACAGTGCAGCAAATATGGTATAAAATCGTATAATGCAGGGAAATGGTGACATGTAAACAAATATTTACTGTTCCTCTTAAGCTATAACTAGAGGGAGTTCAACAGATCTCTCAAGTGGTTAAAAAAGGTAAAGTAGGTGTTTTACACAACTTTTAGTTGCTTTATGTCACTCGCTGGCACAGAGCATCATGGAGCCCAAAGTACAAATCAATTCAAAAAGAGTTTAGCAGGAATCATGAGCGTTATTATCATTGTTGGTTATTTAATCACAGTGCTTTTGGTGAAACATCTGGTTCTGGAAGTCTATACTACTTATTGTTGGAAATGGGGATGATGGACCAGGAAGGATGACTTTGCTGTTCTCTGTATTTAATAGTGCAGTACAAGCCATGCCCTGAGATAGGACACTGGAGACTGAATCGGAAAGCCATTCTTTTGTCAAAGAGTCATCAAGTTGGACTTCATTTCTGATCTTGAAAGCCTTGTTCTTACTCATAAAGACTTGCACAGTTGCATTTAATAGATGGCAAAACAAAATATCAGAGGGACAAATCAAAATTCAAGTCACTTGTCCAAGGCACAGTTATGGCAAGCTATCACTGGTGGCACTGACCAAAATCTTGCCAGCCTATAAATGAAACTGAAAATTAGTGACTTAAAGCAGTAGTCAGCACTGGCAAACAGTACAGAACGGAACTACAGGAAGATACTGTGACAAAGCTCATATCAATGCTGAGGAATTCATTTGAGGCTTTGTCAAACACAGGTGAAAGTGACTCAGCAGCACTGAGATTAGCTCAGCAGCAATGGTAATAAACTGCAAGAGTCATAACTGGAGAAAATCACAGGAAGAAAATGTGGCCCTTTGCAGAGAGAAGGAGGCAGAGAGAGAGAGCTCCAAAATGTTAAGGAAAAAAAATTTGGATGAAGGCACAGAAGGAGTAGCAGAAACTAAACCACTAATGAAAAGCGTTGTAGGGGAAGACAGAGAAAGATGAAAAATATAACAGATAGAGCAGATGCTGCTGCTATAGTGGGAAAAGACAGAGCATTTCAGCAGGGGAGTAAACAGATGAAATGTGCCAAACAAAGCCAAAACGGAAAAAAATACAGCTAATAGAGAAGGGGAAGCAGATGTGTAGATCACTTTAAAGAAATCTTCAACTACTCTAGACAACCACAATGCCAAACAGTAGTGAAAGCTGGAAAGCCTGCCTGTGACATTAACACAAGCTACAAGAGGCTGAAAAACTCCCAGGAGATGAAAATTGATCAAATCCCATCAGAAATGCTGACAGCACCTGACAACCTCAGTTTGATGACACTGAGGGATTTGTGCAGCAGAGCCTGAGAAAAGGAGATTTTTCCTCAACAGTGGGAACATTGGAGTGTTATTAGAGTGCCCCAATAGGATGATCTTGCTGAATACTGCAACTGGGGAGACATCGAGGCTTCTGCAGCTTGATACTAAGGGAGGTAAAGTGACAGTGGATGCAAAACAAGAAAAGGCTTAACTGAGGCTCTCAGCACTTTGGATGGATTAGAAAAGTGTACTAGCAATTGGAGAGGAGTGTGTAAAGTAATAGGCTCCTCTTATTTCTTTGATTTTCAAAAGGCTTTGACAGACTGTCTGAAAGGATCTTGCAGAACATCTTTCAGCCCTATGGAATCAGATCTACATGGCTGTATACAGAGATACAAAACGTTCTCTAAGTCTTAACAACTAAGAAACAAATCAGCTGAAGGTGAACACTAGCAAACATTGTTGTGTGCTATGCCATTATTATCGATTGGATAATGCAAACATTGCTACTAAAAACAAGTCCAAAAAGTATGAGGCTAACCTAGCAAAAGTAGCTGGATAGGCAAGGACAGAAATCACTGATGTTAGAACAAATATTCTCAAAACTTAGAAGCTGAACAGTGATTTTAGAAGAAAAAGTATCAACAAAATAGGAGAGAATTCATCTATGTGAGTAGTGTTATGTGAACCAATGGAGAGCTCAAAGAGAGAGTGACACCTGCAGTATTGATTAAATGGAACGTGAGGGCAGCAGAGCTAGACAGCACCAGAAAGAAACAGAATGCTTAAGAAAATTTTGTATTTCAAGGTTAACATAGGATGTCAAGGGCTAAACATCTGCCCGAGCCTTATAGAGGAAACCAGCTGCCTTGTAAACAAGTTCTTACAAAAGTACTGGACTCTGGAAGGACATCACCTGCAAAGAAGCTAAAGAGCTCATCAATTATCAGACAGCCTTCAAAAGTATCAGAAAAAAGAGCTGAAAATAACTGACCTTTGCATAGTGGCATACCAACTCAAACATGGAGCTATCAGGTGGAATACAACTGCTGTGGGGAATCGTAAGTGCCCTTAAAAAAATGGTAAGAGCCACTACTGGCAAAGAGAACAGACACTGATCTCAGCTCTGGAGTGGAAGAGGCTAACTGCTACTTCAGTCCCAGGGATGAAGGAGAGATGAGAACACGACACCACCTTTGGCTTACACTATGCTAATACAGAAGGGTCTTGTTTGCTGTGAATTCTCATTCAGCTCAATACTAAAGGCCTTGGAGAAGTTNAAAATAATATAAGAAGTGCTTAGAAGAGATTATTCAAAACATCAGTTCAGAATGGTGTTGTCATATGGCATTAACAATGATAAAGGACAGCTATAGATCCCATTGGAATGAAGAGCTTTGCTCCATTCAAAACCATATCCACTCCCAAATATTAGAATTTATAACTAAACCGACTTTTATTGTATTATCTTTTATTTCCTGTGTATGAACACTATAAAACTGTTGGAAATACAAAATACAAATACATTTAATGAGAGAAGAATATATATGGAGCACTGATCAAATTAAAACTTGCAGTTAACAAGACTACATGGCTAATCATCAATGAGTATAAATCATTTTAACGGTCTTGAGGGAACTGTGGCAAATAACAGCAACTGACTGACTGTTTTCGTGTTGTTTTTACTGTTTGTTGAATATAAATTTCCAGTGATTGGAGTTCAGGATGACTAGATGTTTTGTGGCACCACTTTCCTGTTTATTCCCTCTAGTGCAAATACGTTAAATGTTCTGCTAAATATGATTTCCAAACTGTGAAGATTGGCCTTAAACAATGCCATTTTAAACACTGCATAAAACTCCACATAGGTGGAAAGACAACATGCAAATGAATGCTGTAATTCCCTTTTCTAATACTGAGAAATCAAGAATTTCTTTTCTCCCTTACTGCAACCGTGATAAGATGCAGTAATTTAGAGTGAGATAATCACAAGCTATTGATGTGTGATACATCTTTAAATATTAAAGCATGCTGGCTTTGCAAACATACCTTTTTCTCTAACACAAATCAGCCAATCCTTTCTCTTTTTTAACACTACAGTGGCATCGTGATGTGCTTGTGCCTGGATGCCTTTCATCTTTGGTGCACATTCTGCTTTTTTCTCCCTAGACACCAATTTCTGACATTTCAGCTGAAGTGGAAGCTTGATAGAGGGAAAAGATCTTGTGCAGATGGAACAGCTGCCTTTACATGTTATGCTGGTGGGCATACCTGACAGTTCATTCTGCATATACAGATTTTATGCAGTGCTTTGTGCACGTTTTCTTCATTACATCCTTGACTGAGAACCTGGTTTCTTGTGATTTCTTAGGGAAGTTTATTGTAATCTTGAGGTGTGCATCTTTAAAGACATTCACAATGTTATTTTCAAAAGAGCTGTTGCTTTTAGTGGAATTCTCATTTCCTTTATTCATAAAACAGAGCTCATAAAATGTCCTTTCCTATTTTTCTGCATAGTTAAGATATGCCTTTAGGGATGCCGTACCTTTTTTAACTCTCACATAAATAATTGCAGAATGCCATATTGAAAAGATAAGTGCACAGGCTGTTGTAAGCCTGTGTTAGCAGTTGAAAATCAGAAAGGACGTACTGGGTGCTGGAGTTCCCAAAGACAGTGCACATTGGTAGGTATGGCTGCAAGAGTATTATTGCCCTGCATTTGCAGGGTGTTGTCGTGTTCACTTCATGAGCCCAAAGGTTTCTCATCTGTATGTATTTGCATTCTAACACATGGTTTAGGGGAATTAAGTACTTCTGAACAGAAAAATAAATTTCCGCTTTAGACAATGTAGGCCCCAGGACAAACTGATGTGGGAAGAAACTAAAGATCTAGATATAAAAATGTTGGTTGATTTCAGTCCAGTCTCATAAAGAAGAGATCATGAGAAGAGCAGGGCAATAGGAGGCACAAATAGCACTCAGTAGATAGGATCTACCATAACGGACAAGGTAGGTCTTGAACAAGACTTTTCATCAGTAGCCAGCCATAGCTCTAAGAATCCAAAATCCACAGTCTGCTCTATATATCTTTATATTAAGCCAGATTTTGTCTCTGCAAAGTTGAATTACCACGTATTCTTAGCAGCCATCCAGAGAACATGCAAAGATTATAGGGCACTATGCTGCCTTCGAAGAGATATGAATCAGCAGCGGACCATGACACGTTTGCTCCGCATTGGCTTTCAGACTGATTCCTGGCCTTTCTTTCCTGGCCTATACTTTATTAGCCGTAAGGTCTTGCTATTCAAAACCTTGCAGTCTGTGAATCATTGTCACCTTCTATTCCACCAACATTCCATAAAACCCTGCATCATAGAGACCCAGCGTTCAAGTCAAGGGAGCTGATAATGGATTACTTCCAGTGAAGGTTGCTGGCTAGGAAGACAGCTGTGACAAGAGGGAGACAGGGCTGTAGTAGGCTCTTTGTTTTCAAGATCTCCTTTTCCTTCTCTACTCATGCTATTTATTTGATGCGGAAGTGTCAACACCAGCCTCCATCATCATCTTGGTATAGTTTTCAGTCACACACCCTTGTTCCCTTCATGCTTTCCTCGTACTTGGTAAGAGCTTCATGAATGCATATGTAAGTTTAATTGTATTACAATCTGATTTCACTTTTAAAATAAATGTAAAATAAAGATAATTGAATCCTTGAATTTCAGCATATATTTCCCAACAACAAGAACTATTACAGCATAAAATAATTTCTCCAAAGCAGTTTTGGAGCTAGAAATTAAACTAAACTGAGCAAATTACTAAGCTTTTTGTTCGTCTGTTAATGTCTGTCTTTGGTTCTTGATGACTTTTGCATATGTGCCCCTTTCAGGGAAGCTGAGTAGACTAGACAGACTGTCAGACAATGACAAGCTTTCACCACTGATTCTTTGATGCAGTAACTTCAGGGTAGTTGCATTTACCTGAAATTTCATTTGGATTTGTGAATGGACATTTACAGATTTGCTGGGAGGGGACTTTCTGTCATGTCAGCAGAATAATAGTGACATTATTTATTTATCGTGCTATTTGTCTTGGAGTTGTATGCTGCTGTGAACCTTCCTTGTACAATCAATAGCAATAGCAAAGTCCCTGATGGCTTGCACATTGTCTTTGGCATACCTCCCTTTCCAAGAGCAGATTTCCATCTGAACTAGGCCTTTCTTTTTATTACCACCACCTAAGTGTAGGCTCAAAAGAACTATTCCAAGTGTGAGCCCATCTTGTAATGGAGGGACTTTTCAATCAGCAAGTCTTGAAAATTTAGCAGTGACGGTCATACACTTGATGAGGTGTTTGTCTCTGGAAGTTTTTGTAAGGGGTTCCCTGAGCAGCCATGCCTTTGGCCAGTAGACAGGGCAAAGGTTTGGAGACTATTTAATTGTAGCCTCTTCGGATCATTCAGACTAAAACATATACCTATTCTTCATTCTTCTCATCATTTCTTTGGGTAAAAGTTGAAGGTTCCTAGATCACAAGCAGCAGCATTTTACTGTCAGCTTCTCTTCAGGACTTTGTGCTGTGAACACAGTCAGATTGCTTTCTGCCTTCCCTGTCCCAGCCATGCCTCCCTCCCTCTGGAATAAAATTGTGACATTTTCCTCTGGCAGCTTCTCATCAGTATCAGTATAGCTGAAAAGAAACCTTGATCTCCTCCTGGTTCCCTGAAAGACATCCCAGGTACTGCTTTCTTAGTTACTGTAGCAACCCGCTTGTTATCTAACATCTTGTTGGACTCTGCAGCTCACTTTGCCTCCAGCTACACCTAAGTCTTACTGAACTCCTTCTGAGTTCCCTTTTATTACATGTCTTCGGCCAGTCCACAGAGCTAAAATTCTTGCCTCAGTTTGCTATCTTGTGCCTTGACTACTGTCATGTCCTTTCAGCTGGCCTTGGCAAATGCAGTTATGGCCTGCTTGTATCTGTTCAACATGATGCTGCAGACAATTTTCTGTCATGCCACTTTGTGTTGTCCTCATTGCATCTCTCTGTGGGCAGTGTACATGAGCTATACATCTTCATTTTCAAGATCCCCTTTTCCTTCTGTACTCACGCTATTTATTTGATGCGGAAGTGCCAACACCAGCCTCCATCATCATCTTGTTTCAATTTTCAGTCACACACCCTTGTTCCCCTCATGCTTTCCTCATACTTGGTAAGGGCTTCATGAGACCATCCTCTGCTCTCCATATCACGTCTTCAGAGTCAGGTGCTTACAAAGTGTGTTTCTATGGGTGGAATACGGATAGGCTGGGAGTACGGATGGCTTGTTACAATAAGTGATACTGCCTTGTTGTTCCCTTGTTCTTCCCATCTGTCTTTATCTGTCTGTTGTCCGTTAGCTTAAACTCTAACCTTGTGGAGGAAGGACAGTCGTTCTTACTTTCTCCTTGTGTGGGGTCCACAATAAGTTAAGGCTGACCTGGGACTGGGTCTTTCCCCTATACAGCGGTAAGAGGAGATATTATATTATATTATATGCAGCAATGTTTTCTTCACCGGCAAGTGTGCTTTTATTTTCAGTGAAGCATATAACCCATGATTAAGCTTTTTAATAAGAGATCATTTAGAGTAATACATTTTGAGGAGATGAAAAATCTCACCATTTCTGGGGTCAGCGTTTCTCAGATGCAGTCATAAGTTATTAGTTTGGAGCAGTTTAACTATTTGGCTCTCATAAAGGAAAAGTGAATAAAATAAACTGGAGTTGGATTTAAAACCTTCAGAATTAAAGTTTTTGTTTGATTTGAAATTAGTATAATAATGTTCATCTATAGTTCATTTGCCTTCTCAGTCATGTGAATAATGAGTTTTTTTTTTCTCTTTATCAAGTTTATTCTAACCCTTCTCTTCTTACATCATTCTCAGTTTGTTTCCTCTGAGATATTATGAGTTTTGAGCTTTGCAATCAGGTTGTTTTTTCTCCTGTAATTTACCATAAACTATTTCTTTCCACATGATTGAGCTACAATTTATACAGACTGTTTTAGTGAGCACTGGCATTATCTTCTGTAATAGGCAATGCCATGTTGAATAAGAAAGCTGACATCCAATTCAGGTGTGCTGAAGCTGTTTGTAAACTGAATCAGGAGAACATGCAAACTGAGCCTCACATCCTGCTAGTGAAATGTGGTTTTTTAGTCCATCAGATTTTTTATATATTCTTTTTGATCTCTTGCTGATTAAACAACTATCGATATTAAAGTACATTTTATTCTTGAAAAGCATAATGTCTTTTTGTCTTCCTTTCTCATCATTTCTGCACTAACTGAATGCATATGTAGTGAAGCAGGTGATTTAAGTGATTCAGAATTTTGATGATCATCATCTGACATTCAGCTTTTAAATTAACCATAAGGATGTGAATAGACTGAAACTGAACTTAGACATTATTTTTCTCCTTATTGATTTTCCTTCACCTACATATTCATTATGATTTGGTGAGAACCAGGTATCTTGAACAAAGTGGAAGGAATTCCTGGTCTTATAACAAAGATGTCCCTGGGACATTAACTGTTTTCACTATGAGTTTTCTTCACCAACAAATAATATTTTTTCAAGTATCTGTATTGTAGGTGGTGTAGTGCAACTTATATGCAGGAGGATTCATGCTTCAAAATGCCGAACAACTTATCTTCATCATGATATATCATAACAGGTTTCATTACTTGTATAACAGAAAGGATCAAGGGCCACATGAATTGAAAAATAAAGTATTTGGGGATTTCTTGGTTGCCTGACATCTTGTGCACTTTTAATGAAATTGGTTTATGATTGATGGCTGCTTGACCTTTGCTTTTCCTGTATTTTTTTTTCTTCCAAGTAAAAAGTAAATTTAATAATTGCATTCTATTTGGGCTCAGCTATAACTAGTATTAGGGAAAAAAATGACCTTTGTGTAAGTATTTTTTAAAGAGGATTGAAAAAAACCTGGGGATTATATTTATTTGGTTTAGGAATATTGCACAAAACTGCAAATGCCAGAAGATTCTGACAACTTACCAATATTGCTTAAATGGAAACAAGTAACTGTAAGCCAATCTTTATAAAATTGGCCTTTGCTATGAAATTTACTGTATTTGCAACCTATATTCTATTAGGAGGCTGTTATTCAAAGAGAACAATTATCATTAAAAGTATTTGTCAGTGTGATAAGAGGTTGAACAGGGCACAGAATTTCACGCTGAATATTTTGCAAAGAAATTTTCGAAAGAGATACATCCATTTCTGCCTTGAAGTGAAAAGCATTTCCTGCAAATGAGTTGCTTGAATTTTGTAAGACAAACAGCAGTAATGAATCGAGACTTCAAAAATTCCCTTTTACTGGGTAGCAGTCCTAATCAGTCCTCAAATTTATTATACAGAAAACAAAAGACAATGGTTTACTTTTCTGCTTATTTTGTGGCAGAGCTCTTCTAATTTTTTAACTCCTTATAGGCCTGTGCACTTGGGGAAAGTCTTTTAGATGAATCTCCTTTTTTCTGATATTGTCAAACTAGAATCATTCTTTCTGCTGTAGTGGACTGTGGTCTGTCCTGGGATGTGGAAGACGATCTACCCTCGAAATGTTGTTTGCCTCATGGGCAGATCTATCCTGTGCTAGGACAGTTCCCTCATGCCAAGGAGCATATAGTGTCTTTTCCTGTCTCACCAATGCTTTTAGAAGGCATCTATATCAGCAAGAAAGTGGATTTCTGAAACTTGAACTTTTTTGTGAAATGGAATTGTTTTCCAGACAGAACCATTCCAATGTATGTAACTGAGGCTTCAGAGGACTCCTTCCAGTTGTTTTTGTGTCCATTCCTTAGTTCCTAGTAGTCTTTGTCAAAATGCTAACAGTGTTAAGATAACTACCACAATGAAATGCATTACCATTCTTCTGTTTTTCTTAGTGTCGCAGGCTTTCTGCAGACTGGCAGGTCCTGCTTTTGTCTCCAAAAAAGGAGCCAAACATCTTGCTTACTCTAGCCCAGCCTCAGGGACTGAAAGAAGAATCTCTGTTTTCTATTTATTAGAGGTAGATTTCAAGTGAAATAGCATTTCTGAGAATTAGCACTTCAGTTTTTCCACGCAGCTTCCTCACTGAAAAAGATAAAAGTGTGTTTGTACTTGGGAAAAGTTGTATGGGATGGGAGGGAGTAAAAAGGTTCAATGGGCTTTAGAAAAACAGTCGATGGAAATCAAAGCAAAAATATATTCAAACTGAAAAATTTGAATTGCTGGGAAGGTGATTTTTACTAAGAAAATGAACTGGCAGTAAACCGTTTCAACCAGCTCCACTTCAGACCAAATATTTTCAGCTTGACAAAATCTCCTCTCCCTTCTGTCATTTAGCAGAAGTAAAGAAACACCTATAGCAGGAAATGAGAATTTGAACAGGAAGGATTTTCAGCACAGTAGGAGACCGATTTAAAATTGTGATCCAATAACTTCTCATCACATCTCCTGTGTCCTCACATGTAGCGTAGAATGGACCTATCAGACCTGCAACACGAGGGCCATACCAGAGCTATTCCTCCAGGAAGCACCAAAGAGTGAGCACACTGCTGTCACATGTGCTTTTTGTTTCACTTGTTTTGAGGCAGTTTTGCTTAGTAATTTACCTAGTCTCTTGGAATGCATCAGCTTAGCATAACAGAGCAAACCTATATCTGTTCTCTGTTTCCTAGCTTCTGGGCCATTCTGTCATGTATCAATATGTGGTTGCCAGCTATACATTGAGTGGTAGGTACCCTTTACAGTTTAAGAAGTGTGACTGTGTTGTATGCAAAGTTGAGACCAAAAAGAAAATGTCTTCACTTTTTTCTAATGATTTCTAATGATTTTCAGGCTGGATAGTTAGGAAAAATTTCCTCACTGAGAGGGTAGTCAGGTACTGGAACAGGTTCCCCAGGGACGTGGTCACAGAACCGAGGCTGCTGGAGTTCAAGAAGCGTTTGGACAACGCTTTCTGACAGTCTGATTTTTGGGCACTCCTGTGTGGAGCCGGGAGTTGGACTTGATGATCCTTGTGGGACCCTTCCAACTCGGGGTATTCTATGATTCTTTTAGGCCTTGTTTATCTGGAAGGTAGGCTCACATTCTGGTGGCAAGCCACCTTTGCCAAAGGAAATTTTCTTTGAATCACAACCCCACTCAGTCATTCTTTATATTGCAAAAATGGCAGCACTGTTTAATAAAGGAGAAAAAAAAATCGAAATATGCCAACCCTACCCCTTACTACATTTCCATGCTACCATACTGCACTTGGGGCACAACAACCCCATGCAACGCTACAGGCTGGGGGAAGAGTGGCTGGAAAGCTGCCCAGCAGAAAGGGACCTGGGGGTACTGGTCGATAGCCGGCTGAATATGAGCCAGCAGTGTGTTCAGGTGGCCAAGAAGGCCAACAGCATCCTGGCTTGTATCAGAAATAGTGTGGCCAGCAGCACAAGGGAAGAGATTGTCCCCCTGTACTCGGTTCTAACGAGGCCGCACCTCGAATGCTGTGTTCAGTTTTGGGCCCCTCACTACAAGAAGGACATCAAGGTGCTGGAGCGTATCCACAGAAGGGCAACGAAGCTGGTGAGGGGTCTGGAGAACAAGTCTTGTGAGGAGTGGCTGAGGGAGCTGGGATTGTTTAGCAGTGAGAAAAGGAGGCTCGGGGAGATCTCATCATTTTATACAACTACCTTAAAGGAGGCTATAGCAAGGTGGGGTTGGGTCTCTTATCCCAAGCAGCAAGTGATAAGACAAGAGAAAATGGCCTCAAGTTACTCCAGGGGAGGTTTAGGTTGGATATTAGGAAAAATTTCTTCACTGAAAGAGTTGTGAACCATTGGAACAGGCTGCCCAGAGAAGTAGTTGAGTCACCATCCCTGGAGGTATTAAAAGATGTGTAGATGTGGTGCTTAGGGACATGGTTTGGTGGTAGACTTGGCAGTGCTAGGTTAAAGGTTGGACTGGATGATCTTAGAAGTCTTTTCCAACCTAAATGATTCTATGATCCTGTGATTCTATATAATCCACAGTGACGTGGCCATGGAGAAATCTAAAGTCTTCCCGAACTGACAATGGAAGTCTGCAGTTCTGTTGAGTCAGTAATACACAATATATATGATACAGAATTACTTTATTTTGGCTTTTAATTTTTCCTTTTTTCTCCTCTGAAAATACTTTGACACTCATATCACTGACTTTGTGTGAAGACATTCAGAAATTCAATGCTAATTAAGGCTGGTGTATTTCCTGGATTGCTTAGGACCACGGAGAATTATGATGCATCATCTTTTATGCTTCTTTATCCATCATTTTAGCTTTTTGTTTTGTTACAGTTGATGAAACTTGGCCAGCTACACTTTTTTTTAAAATTTCCCTTGTGCAAATAATTGTTAAGCATTTATTTATACCCTGTAGCAGTACCCAAGAGACATGTAGAACTTGACTTTCCTAATGTGATTTGCTACAGAAATGGTGTTACTTCCTGAGATCTGGGGATAAAGAATTATTATTTATCTCAGACTGCTGATGTGATCTACGTAGTATGGATAGACTGAAGAGTGCGCAAATCCAAAGGCATAGAGCAGCCCTTCACAAATAATATTTTTGCAGCCCTGATCAAGAAAATGTGCTCTAGTAAGGCATATTGGCAGGGGGGAAGCAGAAGGTAAGATTGGGGTTCCTGGCCTGTGCTACCTAGGAACTCCCTCCTTCTCATTAGTTTCACAATGTACAGTAAAGCTCTAATTTAAGAGGTGGACTGGCAATCGTATGCATAGAACTGATGCGTAGTTCCTTCCTACCCTAGAGAAAGGCTCAGGAGCAAACCAAAAAGTGCAGTAACACTGAAATACCACTTTTGAAGTGTTGTGACATGAATGTGGTTTGGCTTTGCATGTTTTTCTCTAATGATATCTGAGTTAGACTATGTGCTTGCTCCTCAGCTTTTGTAGTCACCACTTCAGTTTTCCTGCAGAAGCTGCCCTCTTGTTTTGGACAGTTTCTTTATGAACTAGATGAAAATAATACGTGGAATAGAGAATGAAACTCCATTTTTATTGCTTCAAATACATGCAGTTCCAGCTCTTTCAGATCCCAAACTGGAAGTAGTAATTGGATAGAAAAACTGGCTGAAACCCAGTCTTGGAATAAGATTGGTGAGGAAGGTCTATGCGTTGCCTTGATACCATCATCTTAACAAAGGCATTTGTTCATATGTTTTATGTCTAAGTCTTTATTTTATTCTGCTCTTTTCATTAATCAAATATCCTGAGAAGCGGGCTGGCTGAAAAATAGCAGGAAGTTCCAGTGGACTACAAGCCAGCAGTGAGCTCTCACCACAATTCAGGAAAACCGTATACTTGGCAACAGAAACATAGCCAGTAGGCAAAGGAAGGCTGTTATTCCTCTCTGTTCAGTGGTAGTGGGGCTGCTCTTGGAAAACTGAGTCCAGTTTTGAGTTCTGTGGTTCAAGAAGAGTGTAGGGAAACTGGAGAGAGCCCGGCAGATGACTACTAGTGAGTACTAGAGTGTAAAACCTACTGGTAGAGCTTGAGGAAGCTAAGCTTAGATAGGATGGAAAAGAGGGAGCTAAAGGGCAATTTAGTAGCAACCTACTTGAAGGGTGCTAATAAAGACAGATCCAAACTCTGCTTAGTAGTGGCAAGTGATGTAACAAGGGACAGCAATCACAAATGATGGCTTGGGAAGTTCAGGCTGGGCATTAGGAAAAGCTTTCTCGCTAGGAGAGAAGTCCCAGACCAGAGTCAGCTGACCATCAGTTACCCAGCTCCATTCTTGGAGGATTTCAAGGCTTTGAAAGACAAAGCCATGGCTGACCTGATTGACTGCTGGCAGTAGTCCTGCCTTGACCAGGAGATGGGACTGGATAACCTGTTCAAGTCCCTTCCAGCAAACATTCCTATGAGTCAGTGATTCTTTGAGACTAGTTAGATTTTATTATGCACATTATGGATTATTACAGTGTTTATTAATTAGGTGAAAAGCATGAACTGTGAAAAGAGGATTTTCCTTCCCCTCTACTCAGCACTCCTTCCCCTCTATTCCACATTGGTGAGGCCACACCTGGTGTACTGGTGTACTGGCCCCCCCTAGTACAAAAGAGACATAGACATACTGGAGAGTCCAATATAGGGGCCATCAAGGTGATCAAAGGACTGGAGCACCTCTCCTATGAGGAGAGGCTGAGAGAGTTGGGACTGTTCAGCCTGGAGAAGAGAAGGCTCAGGGGAGAATGTTATCAACGTGTATAAAGACCTGGAGGGTGGGTGCAAGGAAGATGGAGCCATGCACTTTTCTGTGGTGGCCAGTAACAGGAGGTTCCGCCTGAACATCAGGAAGCACTGCTTTCTGATGTAGATGACAGAGCCCTGGAACAGGTTGCCCAGAGTGGTTGTGGAGTCTTCCTCCTTGGAAATCTTGAAAAGTCACCTGGACATCCAGCAGGTGTCCCTGCTTGAGCAGGGGATCGGACCAGATGGCCTCCAGAGGTTACATCTAACCTCAACTATTCTGTAATTCTGTGATTCTGTGATCTCGGTCTTCTTTCAGCTGAAGATTATTTGCTTGTAAGGTTCACATTCCCTTAATTGGGGTGTTCTGGAAAGTATCAAAACTTGGAACTTTCCTTACTTTCCTTTGGGTAAAGTAGTTTAGAACAAGAAATCTTTATTTAGAAGATTTTTTTTCTGGTAATTTTCCTTTACATTTTCTTAATCTATTATACTGAATAACATTGCTTTAAATGAGCTAATGGATGTTTTAGCTTTTGGTAAAGTGGTAAAAGTAGTTACAGTTTTAACTATGTGTGTGGTGTTATTTCATCTTCTTTCAGTTTCTCCAAATCTGTTCTGTAGAGTAGTAAGTATTTTTGCTCTGCCACACTACCCAGACACCTCCTTTTGTAATATATTCAAGGGGATAAAGGGGATCTTACTATGAAAAGCTATGTAAATCTCAAGGTTCTCTGATCATTTTTCCTGTCACAAGACTTTGCAAATGAATATTCGTTCATTGTTTTCTGGCCCACATTTTGTATATGCTAACTCCTTGCCTACAAAGCTGTAGACATCAAACTCATAAAAGAATCAGCGTGATCTACGTGTTAATCACCTGCATGCTATTAAAGCAATTGAAGCTTAATCATGTTTCTTTTGTTAGTGCAATGATGAGTGGTCACAGTCTTCATTATATTACCAAAGTATGTTGGGTTTTTTACCCATTTTTAGTAAAGGTCTATGAAAAGAATCTAATATATTCCACTTGAGCATGCTCTCTGTCTTTCATTGTTTCTTTTTCTGTGCAAGTCTTCAGTTTTCAAAGCACGTGTTAGCCTTGGTCCTGCTTGTTTGGATTAGTTCTGTGGGTTACTCTGTTAAAGGTACTGTTGGGATGCTTCTGTCTCAGCTGGACTGCAGTCTTGATTCCTTCACAGAACAACACAAAACAATGATAAATGGTTTGCTTTCTGTAATAGCATTTTTGGTTGCTTTTATTAATGAAAAAAGATATATGAGAAAGTTAAAAAATAGCTGTATTTCTCTAATAAACAGTGAGTGAGGCTTTCTGTAAAAGAATTGCTCCAGAGAGACAGCTATGTTTGCTTCACAGGAGAGCAGAAGTAATGAGCTAGCCTTTACTTCCTTGCCTTCCTAATTCACAATATCTGTACATGCTGAACTGAGATTTCAGTGTCAAAACCACAGTGAATAAGAAAAATGTCTCTGACTGTCTCTGTGTTTGGACTACCCCCACAACCCAGGGGCAAGGTCTCCTTTCTCACAGAGCTGCCTTGGACCCCAGCATCCTGACTTTGCTTTCCCTGTCCTTGCCCCCAGGCTCTATCTTTTCTCCATCACTGCATCTTGCTAGACTAAGGGAAAGAATCTGCCCTGGGTTGACCTTGACCCACTATTATGTCTTATCTTCCAAGGGGAAGCCTACAAAGGCAATTTACTTGCTCCCAAACTTGTTTATAGAATAAACATGCTACGTCATGTGGTGTCATGTCATGTGGCATGACTCTGACCTTGTACCTGGGCTGCAGAGTTGCAGTCAAATCCTGAATCTCACATGGAGGTGATAACTAACCTCTGAACTGTTAATGACCTGGAGAATATCTGGACTTTGTGGATGTTTTAAACGGCTTACTTTAAATCACCAACAGGCATGTAACTTTGAGTAGTCACTGGAGTGCAAATGGTCAGTAGCATCACACAACTGCTAGTAGCTACATCCCAGCTGAGAGGAGAAACTGTGAACATTTCTAGTCTCATCCTCTTTGAGTTGGAGTGCTGGTCCATTCTGCAGTTGTATAACGTGAGGGTGTCCTCAGCTAGGAGTCCTGTTCCACTGCCTCAGTCACACTTCAACTCAGTTTTTCCATAAATGCCTCTTGAAGTATTTAACATGCAGATGCAAAGCACTTTACTGTCCTAGTATGGTGATCTTTCTGTGTAGATCTAACATGACATACTCAGTGATTCAGAAGTTATCAAGCTCACCAACTGGGGGCCTTTATGTTCTGTGTCCTCACATTACTTTGTCATTTGCATTTGCTGTCATATACCTAAACCTATCTTGCATTTTTCTAGCTGGCCCTTCTGATAGCTTCCTTCGAAACAGATGATTGCAATTCTCTTGAATTTCTCTCATGGCTGACAACTTGCACCGGATTTGCTGGAATTGTCTTAGTGGACATCATTGTTTACTGCAGAATTTAAGGATGGTAGCTACTCTCTAAGAAACTCCGGCTCAGGATGAATAAGATGGTAGAGGCAAGTACGTACCTGGTCTTCACCTTTAGTGTAATATGTGCCATACTATTTTAATTGCTTCCTTCTGGTTTGATTACAGTATTTCTGGATGGAGGCTGGATTGAAGCTAATGCCTGGTTCAATCATTGTTTTTCCTCCTTCAACTTAAAATAATAATTATTTTTTTAAAGAAGATCTCAAAAACCAAATCTAAACAATTTGGAAAATGTATGAAAGAGCTAAGGTAAGTATGAAAGTTAGTACAAAGCTAGAAGCAAAATAAATTGCAGTGTCACTTAGGTGTCAGCAACGTGTAACCATTAAGTGAGACAGGGAAAACCAGAAAGGACAGATTTACTGACACAAATAAGTAAACACAGAAACAAAACCCTGAAAGGGAAATGAGCAAACAGACAAAACAGCAAATAAACAAAATGTACACAAGTTGAACAATCGGAGAAAAGTGCAAGAATAAATAAATAAATAAATAAATGTCAACAAGTAAGGCAGGTGCAAAAAAAAAATAAAACCAACCAACCAACCAACCAAACAAAAAAACCCAACAACCAAACAGCTGATAAAGAAGAGAGAAAGAAATGAAGATAATGTTACATGCAAGTGGAAGAAAATTCCCCTGGCTTTTATCCTAAAATGCCATGCTTTCTGTGAAGGAGGCTTTTAATTGTGCAGACAACCTAAGTGGAGAGCAAATCGCTGAGGCTGTGGATTGCCATTTGCTTCCATTCTTTCATTTACTTTCTTAAAAGAGTAAAGGCTTTTTCTTGACATATGTGGGCATATTCACTGGTATGTACATTTTAGAGTCCTACAGAATCAAGTATTTTAGGTGCCTGTTTTTGTGAAGTCTGTATAGTGGCAAATTCAACTTTTGGTGAAAAAAATGGTGTTCTGAGATGATAGAAGTACTATCTACTTTCTATCTCATGTATTAAGTAAAAAACTTCCTGTTTTTTATTTTGGTTTTCACCCCTTTAGTTATTCCCTGTTATTAAAACTTTGGTACTGGTTGAAGACTTCCTGCACATTACTTCTTGGGCTGTAGCAGGGTCATTGGAGGAAAGAATAAATCAAGTGAAATATAAATATTTCAAATAAATCTATTTGTCTTTTCTAAACTGAAAGATTCCATGTTACCTTTTTGTTGTTAAAATATATACTTTTCTTCACAATAAAGAAAATTAAAAATTAGAATTTCAAACTTGTTGTTTGGGAGAGTTCTCATTCTTCCATTTCCATCTCAATTTTTTATTTTCTCCACACTTACGCAAAAATAGAACTTTGCTTGTGCTGTTTCTTATTTGAACATTTATGCTTTTCTTCATTGCTGTGGATGCCATTCATCTCTGCCAGAACATCTACTCCAATTTCTGAAGAATCTTGTTATGAAAAGCTGTAAAAGTAGGGTTAAAACCTCCATTTTCTAAGTATCAAAGATTGAGATAAAGGCAAAGTCAAGACCTGGATTTAAGTTCATTTTGAATTCCAGTGTTGCTGTGGAATTCATATTTCTTTTAGGGCACAAAAGAGAAGTACATAATCAGAATTCATAGATACAGGAACACAGGTGAGAAGAAAATCATAGATGAGTTTATTGTTTTGGGAGAAGTGCTGGAAATGCTGCAGTTCTTTGCCCCTGCAGGTTTTCTTATCATCATGCCATCCAGAAAAAAGCTTGATAAGAAAAGGCTGATCGGGGTGCAAAAGACTTATTTATAAAAGGATGTTCACGCAAAAGCTGTTTGAAGACCAGCTTTTTTAGAACATTTTCATCTTCTCTGTATGATACCCATTTCACCTGCTTTCTTGGTCATTATGTTATATACAGATACACAGTACAAAATAAAAAATAAAAAATAATTAAAAAAAAGGCTTCGTCAGTGGTTTAAGTATTGACTGTTAGTGGGAGTCATGAGTTCACTGACCACTGCCAGTGTCTTGTATGGTTGTGGGCAAGGCCCCTATGCATTAATTCACCGGTGAGTGAAGTGGTGGTGTGTTGTTTTACAAAGATGTTGTGAAGAAAAACTGTATCAAAATGTGTGGAGTCAGGACCACATAAGGAATCTTCTGGACATGGTCCTATACTACTTGTTTTTATTTATGATATAGTGCTGGGAACTTTGCATCACAAAGTGTGAAATGTTATTTTAACCTTTTCTTTCTAATCTTTTCTTCCTTGTGTGCTGCACAGAAGTTTAATGTCTTGCTCAGGCTAAAGTCGTGTTCATTAGAAATGTGAACTAACTCATAGTTTATAAAAATATATGCAGTTTCTGTTCTACATGTCAAAGCAGTGTGCATGATCCATTAGCTTCAAACATTTAAGCTATAAAACAAATGAGAGTTTAGTCACTTCTTAATTAAAATAACTTGATAGTATTCCATTTAATGGCTTCATAACCGGCATGTAAACATTTACTTCCAGCTTTTTGGTGTTATGTTAAATCAGAACAGAAGTGTCTGCAGAAAGCAGTCTTGAAAAGTTGTCTAGATGTATTGATTTTTATAGTGCCATTTGAGTAAGTTGAATGTATCTGAATACATAAATAAGAATACATAAGCATTTTTACTACAGCAGCCATAAAAGATAATATCATCCATTTAGCTCTTTGTTTATTGTTTTGGGATGCTTATAACAAATGGATACCTTGCAAATACAGAATCAACGTGCTTCATTTTGGGCATTTTTTGGCTATTGAAATGTATGGTTTGTGTATGTCTCTGGAGCATCCTTGTAGATGAAATGAGGCAGGGCCGTTACATGGGGAAATGCAGTGTGGTAGTACTGGGCCATCTTTACATAGCAGACTAGTGGGTGAGGCTCCCCATCTATCCAAACGACAGAAATAAATTACGTAAAGCGCTAACTCAGTTGAATTTGATATGTCACTGAACAATTGGAATATGTGAGTCTAAAAAACCTTACAGTGACATCTCGGTTACCAGTTGTCTACCTCTTTGCATTGGTGTGGTGGTTTTACCCAGCTACACAGCCGACCTCCACCACAACCGCTCGCTCACTCCCCCTCCTCAAAGAAACAGGGGGAGAAAACATGATGGACCAGGGCTTAAGGGTTGAGATAAGGACAAGCAGGTTACTCACTAATTATCGTCACGGGCAAAACAGACTCAACATAGGGAGATTCATATAATTTATTACTATAACTAGCAAACTAGAGCAGTGAGAAACTAAAAGCAAACTACAAACACCTTCCCCCCACCCACCCTCTTCTACCTCCTCCCCCCGAGCGGCGCAGGGGAACGGGGAATGGGGGTTGCACTCAGCCCATATCGCTGCGTCTCTGCCGTTCCTTCATGGTCGCTCTCTGTTCCCCTGCCCCAGCGTGGGGTCCCTCCCACGGGATGCCGTCCTTCCCGAACGGGTCCTGCGTGGGCTTCCCACAGGCTGCAGCTCT